>SJYA01000859.1:0-64651 GCA_006410615.1 Neotragus moschatus
AAGTGAGAAACAGATTTAAGGGCTTAGATCTGATAGATAGAGTGCCTGATGAACTATGGAATGAGGTTCATTATGTATAAGCAAGAGCATAATTTCACTTGTGGTTTGGCAGTAACTGGTAATTTATGGATTTATATAGTTTAACAATGTATTAACAGCCTATAATTTTTAAAGCAAAAAGGTTAAAATGTTTGAGTTGTCACCACTCATTTTCACATCTCAAGTANATGAGGTTCATTATGTATAAGCAAGAGCATAATTTCACTTGTGGTTTGGCAGTAACTGGTAATTTATGGATTTATATAGTTTAACAATGTATTAACAGCCTATAATTTTTAAAGCAAAAAGGTTAAAATGTTTGAGTTGTCACCACTCATTTTCACATCTCAAGTAAGGAAGATTAATGACTCACACAACATCCACTCCTTAACTGCATGTGTGGCATACTGAGAGAAGGTAAATGCCTTCAGCTGTGTGGATACCATACTCAGCAGGTGTCTTCCTGAACCTGACTGGCTTTGAAAAAGGTACAGATCTGAGTCACAGTCTCAATGATAACAAAAATAAACAAACAATACTCCAGAGATTAAAGTCCCAAAAGAGAGCTCCTGGAATCACCTAGGAGCCTTCTTCCTCTAGGAGGAATCCTGAGTAGGAGACGGCTACAGGAGGGACCCAGCTCAGCTTCTCACGGCTTCACCTTCTCCTCCCTCCAAGGCCAAAGCCAGTTTCTCTCACAGGATGCACAGACTCCTGAGCCTTCCCTTGGGAAACTGACTATGGTAACTAGAAACAGATAGTTGAAATAGAAAACACAAGAATTCCCACCATTAATAACAGAAATCATAAATACTCACACATTTGGTTTTTTTTTGAACATGTCACTAAAAATACCAAACACTTTATTTTTAACCAGGGATTATATTCTATGTATATATTATGCTTCTGAAACTTTCTGCAGCATTCAACGCAAGTTAGATATTTCTGGAAGCCCCAAAGTAATGTTTTCATTACTAAATTCATTACTAAAGTCAAGAGTGTTTTCAAGATGTGAACTTAAGGTACAACTTAAAGTGACAGAATGAGGTCACTGACACTTCAGTTATACCCACCTGTCACTTCTGCAGCTGTTGCAGCTCCCAGTTCCACAGTAATCACATATGGATACAGTCCCCTTTCACTGGGCTTCCCAAACATCTCCCCAGAATGTGTGAGTGTAGCTGACTTTTCCAAAGTTTGAAGCTATAAAAGTGATTTATGTCAGAACAAGTGTCTTAAAACCAGATATTAGACGACTGTGTCCTCTAAAGACTTTAGCAATCCTGCCACAAGAAACTATTTACACCTCCTTAACTTGTTAAAGATTTTTTTAAGAGTCCTGATTTGCACTATGTTGCATGACTCCTTTCTCCAACTTCAGATTACTACTAACATCTTATGCAAAGTATTTTATCCAGTAATTTGTTTCACTTTAATAGTGTAAACCATGCTCTGATGTTTCCACCCAACCAAAGTGGACTACATAGCCATTTTTCTCGAGGAAAATTTTTCTTTCCTAAAGGAACTCTATGCTAGCTGTTTTAAAAAAAAAAAAAAGCTGAGAAAAGATTTTTTCCCACTAAAGTAACATACTAATATTGTTAAATTTAATCAGTTTTGAGAAGTTATCACGAACAACATTAATAAGGCAAATATTAGTTCTAACCTAAGGGATGTTAGTTCTATAAAACCCTTACTTCTATCGAGTGTCTTCTCTTTTCAATATTCTATTGTGGAAGAACAGTGATTACACAAATATGTAAACTCTGGAGGTTACAGCCCAAAAGAGGTGACAGATCTTTTTTTTTTTTTTTTTTAGAACAAACACACAAAACTTGTGGTAGATGATATGAAGAAAATGACTGGGTGTGACAGTAAAGAGCAGTTAGGGAGGGACTTCTCTGGTGCTCCAGTGGCTAAAATTCCACGCTCCCAGTGCAGATGGCCCAAGTTCGATCCCTAGTCAGGAAACTATAGTAGATTCCATGTACTGCAAGTAAGAGTTCACACAGCACAACTGAAAGATCCCACACATGCCAGCAAAGGTCAAAGATCCCGTGTGGTACAACTTCTACCCGTGCAGCCAAACAAGCAAATGTTTAAGGAAAACAAACAAGAGCAGTTGGGGGAGCTTGCTTGGAGAGAATGGTCAGGAAAACTGTCTCTAAGGAAGTAATGTGGGGACCAAGCCCTATTAAATGGGAAGATGGTGGACCCCACCTGAAGACTCATTTTCCGAGTATCACTAGCAGGACAGGGCTCTGGAGAGGAAAAGGAGAAAAAGCAAGCAAGCCAGTCTGGCCGCCCACCAACACTCCTAGACATACATGCACAGAGCTTTTTCTTCTTCTGCGTCCTCCCTTCACAAGGAGCGATGATCTTAGCCCAGAGAAAAGGGTAACAGACCACCTACAATCCTACAACTCTGTGGACTGCCCACTAAGGAATAATTCACTTTTTGCCTATTTTCTCTTAAGCAAGGGCTCCTTTTAAGTTAAGTTTTAAATACTGCACGGTATTGACACTGCAGAAAACATCCGCCAAGCCCTCAGGATACACTGGGGAACTGTAAATAGTGGTCCATCCGCAACTCATTTGCTGCCCCTTCAAAGAGGAAACTAATGACAAACTTTTGACTGATGGCTAGTTTGTTGTTGTGTTTTGTTTTTAATTCTTATCGGTAACAGAGTAACCCAAAATGCTATACTTAGACAGGAGCCTGTGGCAGTTACTTGATAAAATATAGCAACTGACTGCAATTTAACCATCAACATCACCATACAAAAGCCTTTAGAAAAACACATATGGACACAATGGTTTCTGGAAGAAACATTTTTATTCATGAGTTGGTGCAGTTCTGAACTGGATTTAAAGGAGTTCAAAGCTACTTCCCTTTCTATTCCAGCTGATGAGTGATTTCTATAATGAGGCACCTGAACTCTATAAGCAACCTGTCTTGCACCAAAAGTGAAGGTGCTAAGTTGCTTCTGTCGTGTCTCTTTGTGACCCCATGGACTGTAGCCCAATAGGCTCCTCTGTCCATGGGATTCTCCAGGCAAGAATACTGGAGTGGGTTGCTATTTCTTCCTCCAGAGGATCTTCTCAACCCAGGGATCAAACCCATGTCTCTTATGTCTCCTGCATTGGCAGGTGGGTTCCTTACCACTAGCACCACCTGGAAGCCCCCCAAATGAAGGTAGATATGAATATACAGAACAATTCTCTTACGGGGCCAATTTAACTTGTTTGTTTGTTTGTTTCAATTAGAAACACTTGTCTCACCAAAATATCTTCCTAAAAATGAGCAGGGGAAAGGAGATAAAACTATAATGACAACCATGCAAATCTTGATGTCGGCACACCTAAAGAGAAGAGTCCACCAAGGCTAAGGAATTTGGGCTACAGGCTTGTTACAAAAGCCATGGAACATAAGGGAGGAGCTCAAAGGCACTGGAGAAGACAAGATCAGGAGACTGTTCTAATGAACTAAACGAAAATTCTTCTAATGAAGCCCTCAACAACTCTCCTAAGTTGTATTTTTGAACATGAGGTGGCATGTATTTATTACCTGAAAAGCAAGTCAAATTCCAGGTTTTTCTCTACCTGTCCTTACCTGTAAAAGGGAAAAGTTGACATCTTTAAAAGTAGAGTTTGCCCTTAAGCGAGCATATCCATTCATAGATGAGATTCTTCCAGGTGTTATCTCCCAGACTGCTCGCTTGTGTGTGGTGTGTGCTAAGTAGCTTTAGTCATGTCCGACTCTTTGCAACCCTATGGACTGTAGCCCACCAGGCTCCTCTGTCCATGAGATTCTCCAAGCAAGAATACTGGGGTGGGTTGCCATTTCCTTCTCCAGGGGCTCTTCCTGACCCATGGACCGAATCTGTGCTTCCGATGTCCCCTGCATTGGCAGGCGAGTTCTTTACCCCGACTGCCACCTGGGCCCACCAGGCTGCTGCTTATTGTTATTACTTATGTCTTGCTTGTTTGTTTTGGCCACACTGAGTAGCTTNTGTATTTATTACCTGAAAAGCAAGTCAAATTCCAGGTTTTTCTCTACCTGTCCTTACCTGTAAAAGGGAAAAGTTGACATCTTTAAAAGTAGAGTTTGCCCTTAAGCGAGCATATCCATTCATAGATGAGATTCTTCCAGGTGTTATCTCCCAGACTGCTCGCTTGTGTGTGGTGTGTGCTAAGTAGCTTTAGTCATGTCCGACTCTTTGCAACCCTATGGACTGTAGCCCACCAGGCTCCTCTGTCCATGAGATTCTCCAAGCAAGAATACTGGGGTGGGTTGCCATTTCCTTCTCCAGGGGCTCTTCCTGACCCATGGACCGAATCTGTGCTTCCGATGTCCCCTGCATTGGCAGGCGAGTTCTTTACCCCGACTGCCACCTGGGCCCACCAGGCTGCTGCTTATTGTTATTACTTATGTCTTGCTTGTTTGTTTTGGCCACACTGAGTAGCTTGTGGGCTCTCAGTCCCCCAATCAGGGATCAAAACCGTGCCCTCAAAAGGGAACCCACAGGATCCTAACCACTGGAGAACAGGGAATTCCCAACTATTACAGTTCATAACAAATATTTCAATATCTTGGCTTGAAAATGTTTTCACAGTGACCACCAATAAGAAACCCATGCTGCTACTCAAGTGGCAATTAAGTCTAGCCTGTCAGTTCATACAAAACAGAGAGAATGACGCTATTCGGGTGGAAAGAAGGAGAGACCTAGGGATCCTGAGAGGAGCATCACTGAAATTCTTTGACTCTGGGAATGTCCACTGAAACTTAGCAGGTCCTGGTGCAAGTGGGAACCAGGGGACTGGCTAAGAGTATCACTCGCTCATAGGAGAAGGAGCCAAACAGCAGCTGAGACCCTCTGTAGACTGGGCCCTCCAGAGTCAGTGCAGAATGAAGCAATGGTCAGCCCTTCCAGTAAACCACAACCCTTATAGAGCTCTTCCTGCATTTTGATAAGGCAGAGGTTATCCTTCAACCTCGGAGAGAGGAAGACCTAGTTTGGGTTGGAGTGGCAAGAGAGGGTCACCAACTAAGCCCTAGTAGGAGACACAACGGAGTCGGGAAATGCAACACTGAACAGGAAGAACTAATTCTAGCCTCAGCTCTACTGCTTCCCTGCTGTGTGACCTGCAGCAGCATAACTCACCTCTCAGTCTGCATTCCCCTCTCTGCCAGTGGGGCCTGATAGTAATAGCCACCCTGTGGATTTTTTTTTTTCTTTATAACTAAAAGAGTTAGTGCATGTAAAGTCATTCTTTTGAACACTACCGTCCAAAAAATAATAGTCATTATTTGGGAGGATTTTAGCATGTACTCAGCACACAGCTGAGCAGTTTACAAGAGTGATTATCTCACTTAAGCCTCATACATATTTTAGGGGGTATAGACATTTAGAAATCAAGAAACTGAGGCACAGAGAGGTAAGCTAATTTGCTTAAAGGCACATAATCAGCTGTCAGTCTGATCGCTGCTCTTGTGTTCTTAATCACGATGATGCAGTGATACAGCTAATTCTCAGGGTTGCTCCTCAGCAGCACTTCCGTGGTCAAGGCCTCACTGGTTTGCTTTTCTTCAATCAACAGTAAATTGCACTGGCTACAAAAATAGTATTTTTAAATGAGATTCAAAGCTATTTTTCTTTCAACTGGGGGAAAGTAGCACATAAAACTTTTTCCAAAAAAATTCTTTATCCAAAAGATTAGGCACCTTTAACACACATTATCTTGCTAGAATATCACAACAAATCTATAATGCAGGAGAGGGGACCAAGTCTTGGAGATTCTAATAGCAACACTAGTAGCCACTCACTGCCATGCTATTTGAGCACCGTTTCAGGTATTTCCGGTCAAGTCTAATCCCCATGATAACATGAGGAGTGTCCCTCACTTTCGGAAACACAGAATATTTCAACTTGTAAACAGCTCAGACCCTGAACTGATGAAGGTGGGCTTCAAATTCAGGTCTTTGTCATCCTTCAAGCTGTACTTTTTCAGTTCAACAAAAGCACTGTCATAAATAGATGCCTCCTTACTCTTTCCTAATTGTGCCTTCCCTCTCCCTAACTCTATCATGGCCCAAGTTCCAGTCATGCCTAACTGAAGCATTAAAAATGCCTCTGGATTTACTTCCTTTAAATACACCCTCCACACTGCCACCAGAGTTACATAAGTGTCAATTTGACTATGAATGCTGTTCTCTTCAAATACTTTAGCCTATGGAGCTCTCCAGAGCTAGCCCTGCTCAAGCNAACTGAAGCATTAAAAATGCCTCTGGATTTACTTCCTTTAAATACACCCTCCACACTGCCACCAGAGTTACATAAGTGTCAATTTGACTATGAATGCTGTTCTCTTCAAATACTTTAGCCTATGGAGCTCTCCAGAGCTAGCCCTGCTCAAGCTCCCAGAAATCTAACACCTCATATTTTACTAGTAATACAGGAAAATATAGGGTTCCCCCACTCACCCTGTTGTTCATTCATCACTACCTTTATGTTCTCTAGGGCAGGGACCATCTTCTGACCAGTCATTACTTCCTCTCCACCCACACCTGGCCACACATGTTCCTCCCTTAAGAAACATCCTAGACATCTCCTCCTTCAGAAAACATGCCCACCCTTTATTCCTCAAGCCGAATAAGGAGAATCTCTTTCAAACTCAGAGTACCCTGTATGTATTAACACTTCTCNAAAAAAAAAAAAAAACATAATCTATTACTAAAGGGTTCTCTCTTTTTTAAGCAATAAGCTAAAAACTCAATTAGGTTCCCATTCAGTTTTATGGAAAGCAAAAAGTTAGGAACTGTTTGATATGCAAATATACTTTTACCTGTTATACTAAAATATAAATCTTATGTACCTTCTCAAATTCTCTTGTCTACTTCCTCCTTTTCATGCCTCGGTCAACACTTTACTTACACAAAGTCAGTCCTCCACTTTTCATATTTGGAGGAAATACTATACTTCAAGGCATGGAACCTGGTTTTCTGAGCAGCCGCTGAGATGCAACCAAGAAGTGAGATCATTATCGAGATAAACCTTGACCAAGGGGAAGAAGATATAGGAAAGGGTCAAGGAGAAAATGTCCCCCTCCTTTCACTTTTTCTTATGGTCTACTTTTAGTTGAAGTTCCTTCTTTCAACCTTGCTAGAAAAGTCTAAAACACTGAACAGTGACTAATAACGTCTCCTTCGTGGTTCTTTATAGTAAAGAGTAAGCAACACACGTCTTTGCCTCACTTCTCCCTTTCCCTTACCTCCACTGTCTTAGGCTTCTACTTCCCAAATACAGTGTTAGCCCTGCNCCTTGCTAGAAAAGTCTAAAACACTGAACAGTGACTAATAACGTCTCCTTCGTGGTTCTTTATAGTAAAGAGTAAGCAACACACGTCTTTGCCTCACTTCTCCCTTTCCCTTACCTCCACTGTCTTAGGCTTCTACTTCCCAAATACAGTGTTAGCCCTGCTAAGAACTGTGAAGGGTCTCACCTTGCTTGTGAGCTAAGAAGCGAACCTGCCACAGTTACACAGATGCTGAGAGAAGACATGAGGTCCTTGGTGGGACACAAAGGACTTTATTCTCATAGCACCAACATGAGCTCTACGGTTACGTGCTCCCCTTGCCAACCAAGTCACATGTAGGCACTTCGCACACAGTATATTTGTGGCACAGCTGAGAAAAAGCAAGCTTGGAAAACCCCAGTATTTTAAAGGGGTTCCCAGGAACTTCGCCCAACATTTTCCCCACATGGGAATATTATCTTTGCTCAGTTCAGTTCAGTTCAGTTCAGTCGCGCAGTTGTGTCTGACTCTTTGGGACCCCATGGACTGCAGCAAGCCAGGCTTGCCTGTCCATCACAAACTTCCAGAGCTTACTCAAACTCATGTCCATTGAGTCCGTGATGCCATCCAACCATTATACTCTCTCATCCCCTTTTCCTCTGGCCTTCTATCTTTCCCAGCATTAGGGTCTTTTCAAATGAGTCACTTTTTCACATCAGGTGGCTGAAGTATTGGGAGCTTCAGCTTTCAGCATCAGTCCTTCCAATCAATATTCAGGACTGATTTCCTTTAGGATGGACTAGTTGGATCTCCCTACAGCCCAAGGGACTCTCAAGAATCTTCTCCAACACAACAGCTCAAAAGCATCAATTCTTCAGCGCTCAGCTTTCCTTATAGTCCAAATCTCACATCCGTACATGACTACTAGAAAAACCACAGCTTTGACTAGATGGACCTTTGTTGGCAAAGTAATGTCTCTGCTTTTTAATATGCTGTCTAGGTTGGTCATAGCTTTTCTCCCAAGGAGCAAGAATCTTTTAATTGCATGGTTGCAGTCACCATCTGCAGTGATTTTGGAGCCCCCTCAAATAAAGTCTGTCACTGTTTCAACTGTTTCCCCATCTATTTGGCATGAAGTAATGGGACCGGATGCCATGATCTTCGTTTTCTGAATGTTGAGTTTTAAGCCATCTTTTTCACTCTTTTCTTTCACTTTCACCAAGAGGCTCTTTAGTTCTTCTTTGCTTTCTGCTATAAGTGTGGTGTCATTTCCATATATGAGGTTATTGGTATTTCTCCTGGCAATCTTGATTCCAGTTTGTGCTTCAACCAGTCCAGCATTTCTCATTATGTACTCTGCATATAAGTTAAATAAACATGTAAGTTAAAAATTATCTTTATTATCATGACATTATTCCTATCTTCCAAGGTTGTCTGCTACACAAACATCGTTCAAAACATAATCTTGGACAAAAGTTGTCACAGTTGTATAGAAACACCATGGATGATTACCTGCCAAAAAGAAGTCTTTTACTCTTTGCCTTCAGATTCATTTTTTAAAGGACCCAGCTAAGATATACAATCATTTTTTTGTTGTTGTTTAGTTATTCATTAGAGTCATTTGTTTTCTTCATTTCTAGGTAGTTCCCAAATCTTCTTCTTCATCCTCACTTAACCATTTTTCACTTCTCGGAGCCTGAACCATAAGATCCTTTTACATCCAGGTGTGTTCAGCCAACGCGAGGCAGATCTTCAGTTCTGAGGGAGGGGATTTAGGGCAGAGTAATTTCTTCCCTGTCCCCTGTCTGCTGTGTCATAGTGTTGGCTTCTTTCAGGTGGTGATTGACCTAACAGCTAGTCTATAATGTTATCTCCTGTCATAGGACATAGAAAGCGTTTAATTTTTTATTCAAACAAGGTGAGGAGTAATGGTAATTAGAATAAATTTACATGACGTGGGCTTCCCTGGTAGCTCAGCTGGTAAAGAATCCACCTGCAATGTGGGAGACCTAGGTTTGATCCCTGGGTTGGGAAGATCCCTGGAGAAGGAGACAGCTACCCACTCCAGTATTCTGGCCTGGAGAATTCCATGGACTGTGTATTCCATGGGGTCACAAAGAGTCAGACAGGACTGAATGACTTTCACTTCATATGACATGGCTTAGAAAAGATAAATGTTAATTACTTGAGTTGATGATATATATATTAAATCTAAAAGAAACCACATTAAAGTTTTATTTGAAATTTTTCCAATGTGTTTTGAAAATTTTGATATTTCCAGAAAACATCTAATTGCATTGCTTAAAAAGCTTCCTTCTCCATATTTTGGCTGTTCTTACTTGCTTTCAGATACCAAGGAATGATATTCAGACAATCGGAAAAAGATTTCCATTATTTAAGCATGTAGAAAAGATCATTTTTAAGCATTTAATATTTGTTAGTAAAGTTCTTTCCTTAATGGACTCTTTCATGGAAGCCATGAATTCTTTGGAAATGAAAAAAGCAAAGTTGAGTAAATAAATATTGATGTTAGTTTCTTAACCTCTATACCACATATGTGGATTCACCTCATTTTTAAGTGGCAGAAATAGAAGTTTCTATCATTAAGCTTTATCCTTAAGAGAAATATGTGCAAATTTAGGAAAGACTCAAAGCCCTGTAGGTTCATAGTTCTGTGATTAATCATTGCCAGAGGCTTCCCCTTTGTTAGATACCCAGAGACGTTTACTCTTCAGGCAATACACTCAGGTAAGAAATAAGGTGAATGGGGAAATTTCATATTCTCTATAAAGTAAGACTTAGGCTCTTATGAAGTTGGAGTGTTTTCTGACAGACCAATTTTGAGGGAAAACTTCATATGAAAATAAAAGTATCAGAAAATGTATTGTTATAAGACCATTCATGCTTAGGTATCTTGGAAAGTCTTCCCATTCTCCCAGGTAGATGGCCACTACACCATGATATAATGTACCTCTAAACACCGGGAGGGAGGCTAAAAGCTAATGAAAAATCTTGAGTTATTAAGTTATTGATTCACAAAAGCTCAAAACTACCTCAGTCAAAGGATAAAATCTATTCTTATCTTCCTGCTGAAAAATAATGTTCTAAACTAAAAGGAGGTGGGGCATAACTGAATGTGGTAGGGGTTGTACACCTCTCTTACCGTCTCTTTCTTTCCCCTAGGTAATAAGAACATGCATTAGAGAAAAACAAAGAAAGCTCATTTTTCTGCCCAACTGAAATATTGAACATTCAATGTACAGTTACTAGTTTTCTAAAATATAGATGGATTTTAACTTAGTTGCTTTTATTTCATTGTAGAAATGTTTAGTGTATAAGTTAGCATGTTTCAGAGGCTCCAAGTATAGCATCTTAGTGTTTGAAAGGTAGAGTCCACGTTCAAAACCTCAAAATCCCAATTAAGATATATTGTAACTGTACACCATTCAAAAAACCTCTCAAATCCCTAACTAGGATATATTGCCACCAGGTGGCAGAGGAATGCCTTCATTTCTTGAACCAAGCCTACTGGAAAAATTAGTATTGCTATTTTTTATTTGTTTTTTTATTAAAATCTTCATTCAATACTAAATAATGAAGCCTAAGGTTAATCTGTTAGTTAATGGTTTTCAGTACTAGTTGATATAAATTGCTCTTCCTCTCTTTATCTGTTTGGCACCTGGGGGGTCCTGAAGACCCTGATTTTAGAGGCTTCATAAAGTCAGAACATTTTCTCAATATTGCTAAGATATTATTTGCCCTTTCATTCTCATTTTCTTTCAAGTGTACAGACAACAGAGTTTTCCACAGGCTACATAACATGGGATACAATTATCATTCTGGTAGCTAAAGAAAGCTATTATTATTGTATGTTTGTATTTTAAGTTTACTCAGTTTTAATTTTTAATTTCCAATGTGGTAAATACTAATATTAGCTATATAAACAAAAGTTCTCTGGGATCATCAACAATTTTTTAAGAGTCAAAAGGAGTCCTGATAGTTTTTAAAAATTGAGAAATTTACTACTCTAATTACTTAATTAGCTCAATTGAATGTTCATACATTTTCCTGTCTTTTTTAAAACATTTTTTATGTCTTTACTGAATTTGATACAATATTGCTTCTGTTTTATGTTTTCGGTTCTTGGCTCTGAGACATATGGGATCTTAGCTTCCCAGCCAAGTACTGAATCCTCACTTCCTGCCCTGAGAGACAGAGTCTTAACCACTGGACAATCGGGAAGTCCCTTTCTATCTCTTCTGAGGACAGGAATCTTGCTTATTTTTGGACCCCTGAAAAACTAGCATTAACCATATATCATAGATGCTCAATAAAGGTATGCTAAAAAACAAAATATTAATAAGTAGGAGACGAGATTAAAATGAAACAGGTATTAATGGAGGATACAAAGTTTCAAAGTTTACTTATTAAAATTAAATAATAAAACATTTAATTCAAATATAAATGTTCAGGTAAAATCTTATGCCAAGTATCATTTGCTTCCTTTCTATTATTAGTAGAGACTGCATTAAAGAATATATGTCTTTGCTACAAAAACAAAGATTTTAAAAGACATTTTTCATATTTGCTAGAATTTACTTTCCTATATTTAACCTGAAAATGTCAAGTTTTGGTCCCATATTATCTCTAAGTTTCTTCCTAACATCCAGTTACAATAAAGTCCACCAATAGCATATATCTTCTTCTTCAGATATCAGTTTCTCAGCAATTATTATTCTAAAATGCTAGTCTGTCACTTTTTTGAAAGTAAAATACAACAGCACCTTTATATGGTGAATATGATCTTGAAAATTGCCCTGAAAATTTGTATCTTTGATGTCAACTCACTTTTTTAAGTTGGCATATTGCACCATGGAGCATCATATTCTGAATAGTTTTTTAATCTATAAAAGTTATAAATTTTTACACAAAAATTTTAAGTAAAACTATTACAATCACTTAGTTCTAATGAAAATATATCAGCTACCATCAAAACTGAACAGGAAATCATGTTTAAATTGTTCATGGAAGACACAAGAAATATTTAAAGTATGTGAAAGATATTCTTATAACACAGCATCACAAGAAACTGGAAACTGACTGCTTAAACAGTAATTATATGAGATATGAAGAATTTGAAGACTGAGAAGAGCCTTTTAAACACAGGCAAATACGACTTGCTTTGAGAAAAGTTAGGCAAAGCAGCAGCACAGTCTTGCAGGAATGGACAGTCAAGCCCCTCCCAACTTTCAGGAGAGGACTGAGGGGAACACTTACTACTTCTGACAACTCTGGGTACAAAACTTGATTGAACTGGTTTTACTCAATTTCTGTATCTGAAATACTTAAAGGAATTCTGCCTATCCTTTGTAAAATTCCAAGCTGAAACATCCATACTGACTGAATCCAAGCTAGAATGATTATGAGTAGGCCAAAATCTTACAATGAATACTGTGTGTGTGACTCTTCCATTTTTCCCTGAATTCAAGCTAAGGAACAGGCTTCACATCTCATCTCAGGTAGGGGCCTCAGAAATTGCTTTAAAAGTCAATTTGTATTTAACTGCCCAGGGATTTTACTGTAAACAACTTCCTCTGTATTACACACCATTTAAATCTAATAAAAGACTGCTTTTTTTTTTAAATCACGAGTAGAAATAAGAACCAAGAATTCTTAGGTTAAGGTTCACCATAAACAATTCTGTAGCTTTTGAAGTTTGTTCTTCATTGTATAGAAGTTAAACAGCTTCCCTCCTATCCTGTAAGTTCAGTTCAGTTGCTCAGTCATGTCCGACTCTTTGTGACCCCATGGACTGGAGCACTCCAGGCCTCCATGTCTATCACCAACTCCCGGAGTTTACTCAAATTCATCTCCACTAAGGCAGTGATGCCATCCAATCATCTCATCCTCTGTCATCCCCTTTTCCCCCCACCTTCAATCTTCCACAGAATCAGGTTCTTTTCAAATGAGTCAGTTCTTCACATCAGGTGGCCAAACTATTGGAGTTTCAGCTTCAGCATCAGTTCTTCCAATGAATATTTAGGACTGATTTCCTTTAGGATCGACTGGTTGGATCTCCTTGCAGTCCAAGGGACTCTCAAGAGTCTTCTCCAACACCACAGTTCAAAAGCATCAATACTTCGGTGCTCAGCTTTCTTTATAGGCCCTCACATCCATACATGACTACTGGAAAAATCATAGCTTTTACTAGATGGACCTTCGCTGGCAAAGTAATGTCTCTGCTTTTTAGTATGCTGTCTATCTTGGTCATAGCTTTTCTTCCAAGGAGCAAGCGTCTTTTAATTTCATAGCTGCAGTCACCATCTGCAGTGATTTTGGAGCCCCCCAAAATAAGGTCTGTCACAGTTTCCATTATTTGCCCATCTGTTTGCCATGAAGTGATGGGACCACATACCATAACCTAAGTTTTCTAAATGTTAAGTTTTAAGCCAAGTTTTTCACTCTCCTCTTTCACTTTCATCAAGAGACTCTTTAGTTCTGCTTTGCTTTTTGCCATAAGAGTGGTGTCATTTGCTTATCTGAGGTTATTGGTATTTCTCCCAGCAATCTTGATTCCAGCTTGTGCTTCATCCAGTCCAGTATTTCTCATGATGTACTCTGTATATAAGCTAAATAAGCAGGGTGACAATACACAGCCTTGACGTACTCCTTTCCTGATTTGGAACCAGTCCATTGTTCCATGTCCAGTTCTAACTGTTGCTTCCTGACCTGCATAAAGATTTCTCAGGAGGCAGGTCAGGTGGTCTGGAATTTCTATCTCTTGAAGAATTTTCCAGATTTTGTTGTGATCCACACAGTCAAAGGCTTTGGCATAGTCAATAAAGCATAAGTAGATGTTTTTCTAGAATTCTCTTATCGATGACCCAAAGGATGTTGGCAACTTGATCTCTGGTTCCTCTGCCTTTTCTAAATCCAGCTTGAACCATCTGGAAATTCACTGTTCACATAGTGTTGAAGCCTCGCTTGGAGAATCTTGAGCATTACTTCACTAGTGTGTGAGATGAGTGCAACTGTGTGGTAGTTTGAGCATTCTTTGGTATTGCCTTTCTTTGGAATTGTAATGTAAACTGACCTTTTCCAGTCCTGTGGCCACTGCTGAGTTTCCCATATCTCCTGGCATACTGAGCACAGCACTTTCACAGCATCATCTTTTAGGATCTGAAATAGATCAACTGGAATTCTATCACCTCCACTAGCTTTGTCTGTAGTGATGCTTCCTAAGGCCCACTTGGCTTTGCATTCCAGGATGTCTGGCTCTAGGTGAGTGATCACATCATGATTATCTGGGTCATGATCTTTTTTTTGTATAGTTCTTCTGTGTATTCTTGCCACCTCTTCTTAATTTCTTCTGCTTCTGTTAGGTCCATACTTTTTCTTTCCTCTACTGTGCCCATCTTTGCATCCTCTTCTTGAAGATATCTCTAGTCTTTCCCTTTCTATTGCTTTCCTCTATTTCTTTGCACTGATCACTGATGAAAGCTTTCTTATCTCTCCTTGCTGTTCTTTGGAACTCTTCATTCAGATGGTGTATCTTTCCTTTTCTCTTTTGCCTTTTGCTTTTCTTCTTTTCACAGTTATTTGTAAGACCTCCTCAGACAACTCTTTGCCTTTTTGCATTTCTTTTTCTTGGGATGGTTTTGAGCCCTGCCTCCTGTACAATGGTAAAGTGTCTGCCTACAGTGCAGGTGACCCAGGTTCCAGCCCTGGGTCAGGAAATTCCCCTGGAGAAGGAAACGGCAACCTACTCCAGTACTCTTGCCTGGAAAATCCCATGGACAGAGGAGCCCAGTACGATACAGTCCATGGGGTCCCAAAGAGTAGGACACGACTGAGCAACTTCACTTCCTGTACAATGTCACAAACCTCTGTCCGTAGTNATCATTGTGATTATCTGGGTCATGAAGATCTTTTTTTTGTATAGCTCTTCTGTCTATTCTTGCCACCTCTTCTTAATTTCTTCTGCTTCTGTTAGGTCCATACCTATTCTGTCCTCTACTGTGCCCATCTTTGCATGTTCTTCTTGAAGATATCTCTAGTCTTTCCCTTTCTATTGTTTTCCTCTATTTCTTTGCATTGATCACTGATGAAAGCTTTCTTATCTCTCCTTGCTGTGCTTTGGAACTCTTCATTCAGATGGTGTATCTTTCCTTTTCTCTTTTGCCTTTTGCTTTTCTTCTTTTCACAGTTATTTGTAAGACCTCCTCAGACAACTCTTTGCCTTTTTGCATTTCTTTTTCTTGGGATGGTTTTGATCCCTGCCTCCTGTACAATGGTAAAGTGTCTGCCTACAGTGCAAGTGACCCAGGTTCGAGCCCTGGGTCAGGAAATTCCCCTGGAGAAGGAAATGACAACCTACTCCAGTACTCTTGCCTGGAAATTCCCATGGACAGAGGAGCCCAGTACGATACAGTCCATGAGGTCCCAAAGAGTAGGACACGACTGAGCAACTTCACTTCCTGTACAATGTCACAAACCTCTGTCCGTAGTTCTCCAGGCACTCTATCAGATCTAATCCCTTGAATCTATTTGTCACTTAAATTGTATAATTATAAGGGATTTGATTTAGGTCATACCTGAACAGTAGTGATTTTACCTACTTTCTTCATTTAAGTCTGATTTGGCTACAAGGAGTTCATGATCTGAGCCACAGTCAGCTCCTGGTCCTGTTTTTGCTGACTGTATAGAGCTTCTCCATCTTTGGCTGCAAAGAATATAATCAATCTGATTTTGGTATTAACTATCTGGTGATGTCCACGTGTAGAGTCTTCTCTTGTGTTGTTGGAAGAGGATATTTGCTATGACCAGTGTGTTCTCTTGGCAAAACTCTATTGGCCTTTGCCCTGGTTCATTCTGTACTCCAAGGCTAAATTTGCCTGTTACTCCAGGTGTTTTTTGACTTCCTACTTTTGCATTCCAGTCCCCTATAATGAAAAAGACATCTTTTGGGGGTATTAGTTCTAAAAGTCTTGTAGGTCTTCATAGAACCATTCAACTTCAGCTTCTTCAGCATTACTGGTGGGCATAGACTTGGATTACTGTGATATCGAATGGTTTGCCTTGGAAATGAGCAGAGATCATTCTGTCGTGTTTGAGATTGCATCCAAGTACTTCATTCCGGACTCTCTTGTNATTAGTTCTAAAAGTCTTGTAGGTCTTCATAGAACCATTCAACTTCAGCTTCTTCAGCATTACTGGTGGGCATAGACTTGGATTACTGTGATATCGAATGGTTTGCCTTGGAAATGAGCAGAGATCATTCTGTCGTGTTTGAGATTGCATCCAAGTACTTCATTCCGGACTCTCTTGTTGACTATGATGGATAGATACTCCATTTCTTCTACTGGATTCTTGCCCACAGTAGTTGATAAAATGATCATCTGAGTTAAATTCACCCATTCCAGTCCATTTTAGTTCACTGATCCTAAAATGTTGATGTTCACTCTTGCCATCTCCTGTTTAACCACTTCCAATTTGNCTTCCTACTTTTGCATTCCAGTCCCCTATAATGAAAAGGACATCTTTTGGGGGTATTAGTTCTAAAAGTCTTGTAGGTCTTCATAGAACCGTTCAACTTCAGCATCTTCAGCATTACTGGTGGGCATAGACTTGGATTACTGTGATATTGAATGGTTTGGCTTGGAAACAAGCAGAGATCATTCTGTCGTGTTTGAGATTGCATCCAAGTATTTCATTCCGGACTCTTTTGTTGACTATGATGGATAGATACTCCATTTCTTCTACTGGATTCTTGCCCATAGTAGTTGATATAATGNGGGCATAGACTTGGATTACTGTGATATTGAATGGTTTGGCTTGGAAACAAGCAGAGATCATTCTGTCGTGTTTGAGATTGCATCCAAGTATTTCATTCCGGACTCTTTTGTTGACTATGATGGATAGATACTCCATTTCTTCTACTGGATTCTTGCCCATAGTAGTTGATATAATGATCATCTAAGTTAAATTCACCCATTCCAGTCCATTTTAGTTCACTGATTCCTAAAATGTTGATGTTCACTCTTGCCATCTCCTGTTTAACCACTTCCAATTTGCCTTGATTCATGGACTTAACATTCTAGGTTCCTATGAAATATTGCTCTTTACAGCATCAAACTTTACTTCCATCACCAGTCACATCCACAGCCGGGTAGTGGTGTTGCTTTGGCTCGGTCTCTTCGTTCTTTCTGGCATTATTTCTCCACTGATCCCACCCTGTATGTGTGATAAATTCTTGCTGTAACTACTCACATGTAAGCAAGGGTGCCTCTATCTTTGTGGTACACAACTTTCAGTTCCACCTATACGTGCTCTGTGTTTCTCTATAAGGGCTAATGCAGTCTCTCTGCTTGTTTTTGGAAACCACTCATCTTGTTACCTGCTCCTGTACTGAATAATGAAGAAAGATTATGGAAACTCTTTTATTTTTAGTGAGATTGTTTTCCTAAGAGTTTCACATAAAACAGAGTCTCACCAAACCCTACATATAATAAATAATGAGTCCATGATTTTCTCTTATAAATTAAAAATCCCTTCTAACCACTGAAATTAGTTTATGTTCATTGTAATGTGGACAATACTTAGCCTTTTTTTCATCATGCCCCTTCACCTTCACAGTATGGAATTCGTGACCCCAAAATGCACTTTTCGTACATTTTTCTAACATACTCAGGCTTCCCAGGTAGAAGTGGTAAAGAACACACCTGCCAATGCCAGAGATGCAAGAGACACAGGGTTTGATCTCTGGGTCTGGAAGATTCCCTGGAGTAGGAAAAAGCAACTCACTCCAGTATTCTTGCCTGGAAAATTCCATGGACAGAGGAGCCTGGAGGGCTACAGTCCATGGGGTCACAAAGAGTAGGACATGACTAAGCGACACAGCAGAGAGCAGCAAGTTATAGGACAGATTAACTATCCAAATTGAAAGGGATGAGAAGACACTCCACAAGGATGAGACAACAAGCCATACATGAATTAGACTAGAAAGTAAATTAACTGACTTGTTAACTGACTTGATAGTATACTAATACATTTGTCTTTTTAGTACTGAGGTTCTTTAAGAAGAAAATAAACCATTCCATAAACTAAAACAATGGGTGAGTTCGCTTAATACAAATGATGATGATGATAATCACAAGGAGGATGATAATCAGGATGGTTAACATAATTCAAGTACTTTTTATCAAAGAGGGAAGGTACACTACCCACATATACAAAAACAGAATTTTTTCTTCTCTTCATCTATTTCTAAGTTCATGAGTATGTCCACTCATTTGTTTAAAAAAGTAAATAATATACCTACTACATGCAAGGTACTAGTCTCGTTATTAAATAAAAAATAAAAATAAATTATGTAAAATGATTTTTATAAAAGTACACTGATAGTGATGACATATTATTCAAATGCATGATGTTATTATTATTACAAAGACATACGTGCTTTAACATAATAAAATCTGGTCCTCTTCTGGAGCCTAGATAGGCTTAGTTGTATCCCAGGCAGATGTTGATCTGGAGTAAGGTTGCCAAAAGTGGGGCACTACCCTCAGTGGGCTAAAGCTAAATAATAACAAGAGGAAGAAACCCAAATAGAGGCCAGAATGAAATCTATGACTCATTGGGACAGAAATACTCAATAATGGTCTAAAGAACAAGATCTAATTGAAAATAGCCTAGAGTAATAGAGATAGGTTGGTACAGCATACTTCAAGTCTGGGATTGGATTGTCACCCTATTTACAACTTAGTAAGTTCACCTGAAAGGATTTCACAAATATTGGTAGAGAGACAGGATTTCTGAGTCAGGAATAAAAGGCCTGACTACACATAGCGCAGGAAGCAGCATGAGCATCCATTTGCCTTGCTTTGCCAGCCTCACGAGAGCAACGTGGAGGAGGGCTTGGATGGACCCTCAAACATGCCACCGACATTGGAGAAACCACCCTTTCACAGCAAGAGTTAAGGAATATTACTCTGTTTCAGAGGAACAGAACTTCATTCCTCAAGGTTATTCCATGAAAATAAAACCCTAAGAAATGGCCCAGGTAAAGAGGCCTCGTGGCCTTGTATTTCTGATGTGTAGGAGCATGAGAAAGTCATGAAGTGTACCTCTCAACAGGTACTCCACATCAGACAAAAGCTCCAAATCTAAGACAGTACAGAGTGAAAGGATGCTGGCAACCTGCCTTTCTAGCACTGACTACTGGATTTCATGATGAATTAAATTAGTCATCTTTCAACCCAAACGGTTCTTAAAATGAGAATATTTTAAAAATCCACATCACAGATACTCTACTTAAATTGTGGTCATGTGGCTTGCCATTTTTCTTTAACTGCAATGTTTAAAGTTGGGACTCCTGACTTAAACAATCCTGGTAGGATTAGATCATGTGTCCTCATTTCCCAATGATAAGAATAATGTACAGAAATGTATAAACTTTAGCATGCATTAGAATCACCTGGTGGGTTTTTCATTCAGTAGGTCTAGGTTGCTGCTGCTGCTGCTAAGTCGCTCAGTCGTGTCCGACTCTGTGCAGCCCACCAGGTTCCCCCGTCTCTGAGATTCTCCAGGCAAGGACACTGGAGTGGGTTGCCATGTCCTTCTCCAATGCATGAAAGTGAAAAGTGAAAGGGAAGTCGCTCAGTCGTGCCCGACTCTTAGCGACCCCATGGAATGGGATCTTTTATTTTTTATTTTTAACTGGAAGCCCACATCCTTTCTACTCAATATGGGCCAAGTACCAACAGTATTGGTAGCATAGGGTTTGTTGGAGATACAGACTTCGGGAACCCATGCTGAGTTTATTAAAGCAGAATTTTCNGCAGGAAGCAGCATGAGCATCCATTTGCCTTGCTTTGCCAGCCTCACGAGAGCAATGTGGAGGAGGGCTCGGATGGACCCTCAAACATGCCACTGACCTTGGAGAAACCACCCTTTCACAGCAAGAGTTAAGGAATGTTACTCTGTTTCAGAGGAACAGCACTTCATTTCTCAAGATTATTCCATGAAAATAAAACCCTAAGAAATGGCCCAGGTAAAGAGCCCTCGTGGCCTTGTATTTCTGATGTGTAGGAGCATGAGAAAGTCATGAAGTGTACCTCTCAACAGGTACTCCACATCAGACAAAAGCTCCAAATCTAAGACAGTACAGAGTGAAAGGATGCTGGCAACCTGCCTTTCTAGCACTGACTACTGGATTTCGTGATGAATTAAATTAGTCATCTTTCAACCCAAACTGTTCTTAATATGAGAATATTTTAAAAATCCACATCACAGATACTCTACTTAAATTTTGGTCATGTGGCTTGCCATTTTTCTTTAACTCCAACGTTTAAAGTTGGGACTCCTGGCTTTAACAATCCTGGTAGGATTAGATCATGTGTCCTCATTTCCCAATGATAAGAATAATGTACAGAAATGTACAACCTTTAGCATGCATTAGAATCACCTGGTGGGTTTTTCATTCAGTAGGTCTAGGTTGCTGCTGCTAAGTCGCTCAGTCGTGTCCGACTCTGTGCAACCCCAGAGACGGCAGCCCACCAGGTTCCCCCGTCCCTGAGATTCTCCAGGCAAGGACACTGGAGTGGGTTGCCATGTCCTTCTCCAATGCATGAAAGTGAAAAGTGAAAGGGAAGTCGCTCAGTCATGCCCAATTCTTAGCGACCCCATGGAATGGGATCTTTTATTTTTTTATTTTTAACTGGAAGCCCACATCCTTGCTACTCAAGACTTCCAAGTATTCATACAAGCCTGAGAGATGTCCCTCTGAATCAGTGGTTCTTACTAAACGAAAATTCTGATTTAATAAACCTAGCATGGGTTCCCAAAGTCTGTATCTCCAACAAACCCTATGCTGCCAATACTGTTGGTACTTGGCCCATATTGAGTAGCAAGGATGTGGGCTTCCAGTTAAAAATATAAAATAAAACATCCCATTCCACACCACTGAGTCAGATTCTGCAAGGAAAGACCTGGTTTACATGACCAAACACCCCAGGAGATTCTTCTCTAAACAAGGAATCTTTGTAATCTTGAATTTGAATGTAAATAAAAATAATGTGATTGAATCTGAACTTTCCATTAACCTATATGCAGCTGTAGATACATTTTATTTTGTAATTTATGTTCAACTAGCAAGTTCCATCTACTCAAGGCTATGGTTTTTCCAGTGGTCATGTATAGATGTGAAAGTTGGACTGTGAAGAAAGCTGAGCACTGAAGAATTGATGCTTTTGAACTGTGGTGTTGGAGAACATTCTTGAGAGTCACTTGGATTGCAAGGAGATCCAACCAGTCCATTCTAAAGGAGATCAGTCCTAGGTGTTCTTTGGAAGGGCTGATGCTAAAACTGAAATTTTAATACTTTGGTCACCTCATGTGAAGTGTTGACTCACTGGAAAAGACCCTGATGCTGTGAGGGNATTCTTGAGAGTCACTTGGATTGCAAGGAGATCCAACCAGTCCATTCTAAAGGAGATCAGTCCTAGGTGTTCTTTGGAAGGGCTGATGCTAAAACTGAAATTTTAATACTTTGGTCACCTCATGTGAAGTGTTGACTCACTGGAAAAGACCCTGATGCTGTGAGGGATTGGGGGCAGGAGGAGAAGGGGACATGAGTTTGAGTGAACTCCAGGAGTTGGTGATGGGCAGGGAGGCCTGGCGTGCTGAGATTCATGGGGTTGCAAAGAGTCGGACACGATTGAGCGACTGAACTGAACTGAGCCGTAACTCATGCCAGTATTCTTGCCTGGAGAATCTCATGGACAGGGGAGCCTGGCAGGCTATAGTCCATGTGGTCTCAAAGAGTCAGACACAACTGAAGCAACTTGGCACGCACACAGAGCAGCAACTTTTAAGTTNCAAATCTAAGACAGTACAGAGTGAAAGGATGCTGGCAACCTGCCTTTCTAGCACTGACTACTGGATTTCATGATGAATTAAATTAGTCATCTTTCAACCCAAACGGTTCTTAAAATGAGAATATTTTAAAAATCCACATCACAGATACTCTACTTAAATTGTGGTCATGTGGCTTGCCATTTTTCTTTAACTGCAATGTTTAAAGTTGGGACTCCTGACTTAAACAATCCTGGTAGGATTAGATCATGTGTCCTCATTTCCCAATGATAAGAATAATGTACAGAAATGTATAAACTTTAGCATGCATTAGAATCACCTGGTGGGTTTTTCATTCAGTAGGTCTAGGTTGCTGCTGCTGCTGCTAAGTCGCTCAGTCGTGTCCGACTCTGTGCAGCCCACCAGGTTCCCCCGTCTCTGAGATTCTCCAGGCAAGGACACTGGAGTGGGTTGCCATGTCCTTCTCCAATGCATGAAAGTGAAAAGTGAAAGGGAAGTCGCTCAGTCGTGCCCGACTCTTAGCGACCCCATGGAATGGGATCTTTTATTTTTTATTTTTAACTGGAAGCCCACATCCTTTCTACTCAATATGGGCCAAGTACCAACAGTATTGGTAGCATAGGGTTTGTTGGAGATACAGACTTCGGGAACCCATGCTGAGTTTATTAAAGCAGAATTTTCATTGAGTAAGACTTCCAAGTATTCATACAAGCCTGAGAGATGTCCCCCTGAATCACTGGTTCTTACTAAATGAAAATTCTGATTTAATAAACCTAGCATGGGTTCCCAAAGTCTGTATCTCCAACAAACCCTATGCTGCCAATACTGTTGGTACTTGGCCCATATTGAGTAGCAAGGATGTGGGCTTCCAGTTAAAAATATAAAATAAAACATCCCATTCCAGACCACTGAGTCAGATTCTGCAAGGAAAGACCTGGTTTACATGACCAAACACCCCAGGAGATTCTTCTCTAAACAAGGAATCTTTGTAATCTTGAATTTGAATGTAAATAAAAATAATGTGATTGAATCTGAACTTTCCATTAACCTATATGCAGCTGTAGATACATTTTATTTTGTAATTTATGTTCAACTAGCAAGTTCCATCTACTCAAGGCTACGGTTTTTCCAGTGGTCATGTATAGATGTGAAAGTTGGACTGTGAAGAAAGCTGAGCACTTAAGAATTGATGCTTTTGAATTGTGGTGTTGGAGAACATTCTTGAGAGTCACTTGGACTGCAAGGAGATCCAACCACTCCATCCTAAAGGAGATTAGTCCTGGGTGTTCTTTGGAAGGGCTGATGCTAAAACTGAAACTCTAATACTTTGGTCACCTCATGTGAAGAGTTGACTCACTGGAAAAGACCCTGATGCTGGGAGGGACTGGGGGCAGGAGGAGAAGGGGACATGAGTTTGAATGAACTCTGGGAGTTGGTGATGGGCAAGGAGGCCTGGCGTGCTGCCATTCATAGGGTCGCAAAGAGTCCGACACGATTGAGCGACTGAACTGAACTGAGCCGTAACTCATGCCAGTATTCTTGCCTGGAGAACCTCATGGACAGGGGAGCCTGGCAGGCTATAGTTCATGTGGTCTCAAAGAGTCAGACACAACTGAAGCAACTTGGCACGCACACAGAGCAGCAACTTTTAAGTTTTGGCTGAAAGCTTGTGAAGGGCAGCAGAACATATGCCACTCCCGAAATATGCCACTTTGGCAGAGAATTATTTGAGCTAAAAGCAAGAGAAGTTCTCTGCCCCAACTTCCCTTTGTCTAAAATCAGGATGTAAATTTTCTCTACTAGAAAGGAGAGCAATTAATCACTGGAGACAATTCTTGACCCTGATCTGCCCAGAGATGGCACCAGAGGAAGAGGCCTAACAAATCTTGCTAAAACCAGCCTTAATCTACCACTAGCTCCCCCACATATTTCCCTTCCCACAATCAACTGCCCCAAGAAGTCCAATGTCCTCTTCCTTTATCTTGCCACTTCTCTAAAAGTGCATCCTTCTTTTGTTACAATGTGATTTCAGCCCAAGTTCTAACCATCTCTTTGAGTTGCTCGTTGCTGGGTGTTCCCATGTCAATAGATGTGCAACGCACAGGCTCATGTGGCCCAGTCAGCAGCTTCAGAAACATGAGGCTCTATCCCAGCAGAGCAGAGGAGCTCCCCCCACCGTCTCTCTCCATAAAGTAATGTGACATCTGAGAACAAACGCTTAAACACACCGAGTCAGCAATGTCAAACACAGTTATAAAATAAATACTCCTCTTTTAACATAAATCAGGACTTCTAAATTATATGTTTAATTGATGCTTACATGTGCTTCTTAAAACACATGTCATTGAGTCCTAATATTTAGAAGAACACATGTTTAAAAGAGGGGTGAAAAGGAGAAACAGAAAAACTATCTATATTTTTACTATTCTTCTGATATTTTTACCATGACTCCCTAGTGGTCCCTTTTTAAATCTTTCTTTCCCATACTGTGTTCANTTTTAATCATACTTTTTACAAATTACAGTAAGTTTTTTTCCTCCCAGAAAAAGCCAGAAGCCTGAAAGTTAGAAACTGTTTCTCTCTGCACACATGCACGATACTCAGCATCAGTTAAAGTGATGCCAACAAGTGTCCATCTTCATTCTAAGAAACCTGAGACCCAGCAGTTGTTCATTACCTCCCTGAGAAACAGTTTCAGACAATGTTCCTATTTCACTTAGCTCCCCTTCAGATTAAATGGGCCCCTACCTTGAAAGGGATCCTCCTCCCTGTCACTGACTCAATTGAAACACAATGGAGGTTCTCATTGTGTCCTCAATGAATGAGGAAGGCACTTGAAGTGGGGATCTTTTACTACCAGGATCTCAGACTCCCTGGGGAGCGCTGATGGAGGGGGATGGGATACTGAGGGCTGGCAGAGGAGGTGAGGTCTCAGTGTCATCTGAGTCTAACCTGGGTCAGCGTTTTCCTGCCGTGATTTTCAAAAAGTACATCAAAAGTGAACAAGACGGCTCCAAACCAGCCACCCCATCTGTCCTTGGTATGCCCCCGCTCTCACCCCCATTCCTTCCAGCCTGCTGTCCATCACCTCCTCCCCATCAGGGTCTCCCATGTTAAAAATACACGAAATCCCCTGCCAACTTGTCTTGGCCCCAACTCCCTCTAGCTCCCTTTCTCCTGGATGGTCAAGCCTGGAAGTAGCTCAGCTGTTCCTGGGTCCTTACCTCTCTTCCCTACTTCGGCTCCCTCCCTACAGTTTCTGTCCGCCCAAGGTCTCATCTTATGGCAATCTCAGGCCCATTAACAAAACCCACCACTGTACTACACCCCCACCCCTCAGTGCCCTAGGTGACCCCCACCCCGGCTGTATGCCAGGCCACCCCCTTCTCTGTCCTTCCACCCAATATTCAAGTTTCTTCAGGCTCTCTTTTATTCTCCAGCTAGGATTTCTTTCTAAGCAAAACAATCCATCCCAAGTGGCTTCCGTTATCATCCACAAACTGGTGAACTTTCAAGTTTTATCCTCCAGACCTTCTCCAGACTTGTATCCTCCAGACTTCTGCCAGACCTGTTTATCTGCTTGCTCATCTGACATGCCCCTCGGGTGTCCCTGAGCCTCTCAAATCCCTAAGCAGAGCTCAACATCTGCCCCCAGGGCTTTCCCCCACCCTCATCCCACCACCACCCCCCAGGGGCGGGGTTGCAATAAGTAGCATCACCCTTCATCTGTCTGTCCATCGCCTGAACTCCTGACCTCCGTGCCCTGAGGAGTCCACCTCCCAAATATCTCTGGGAACCATCTGCTACTATCTTAGTCCTTGGACAGCATCACCTCTCCCTTGCTCCAATTCCTCTGCAATCCAAGGTCCACATCTCTCAACAGAACAGAACTTGTTAACATCAACAAAAGCACACACACAAAAAGGCAAACAAGTTGAATCCTGTCCTCCTCTGCTTAGAGCCCATGCATAACAGACCAGACCATTCTTTGTATCCGACTCTTTGCGACCCCATAGACTATAGCCTGCCAGGCTCCTCTGTCCATGGATTTCTCCAGACAAGAACATTGGAGTGGACAGCCACTCCCTTCTCCAGGTTATCTTCCCAATACAGAGATCGAACCCAGGTCTCCCACATTGTAGGCGGATTCTCTACTGTCTGAACCACCAGGGAAGCCCAAGAATACTGGAGTAGGCAGCCATTCTTTTCTCCAGGGGATCTTCCCAACCCAAGGATGGAACTGGGGTGGAGACCTGCATTGCAGGTGGATTCTTTACCAGGTAGATTCTTTACCAGCTGAGCTACCAGGGCTACTAGACACCTCTTTGTTGGCAGATAAAGATTTATTTATCTGTCTATCTAAAGATTTATCTGCCAGCAATCAAAGAGGTGTCTGNGGGCAGCCATTCTTTTCTCCAGGGGATCTTCCCAACCCAAGGATGGAACTGGGGTGGAGACCTGCATTGTAGGTGGATTCTTTACCAGGTAGATTCTTTACCAGCTGAGCTACCAGGGCTACTAGACATCTCTTTGATTGTTGGCAGATAAAGATTTATTTATCTGTCTATCTAAAGATTTATCTGCCAGCAATCAAAGAGGTGTCTGGAGTCTATGATCAAACTTCATAAAAGAGAAATGAGATTAGTGACAACAGTCACTGATATTTTCTAATATAGAATGCTATGTCCTAATATTGATAAAGTTGACACAGGAGAGAAACAAGAGGCCAAATTACCACAAAAGCCCAATGCAGACAACTGGAGAGACAGACACAGACAGAGAGACAAGCAAAAGGAACTCTTTCCCCTAAAGCCAAGTTATCTAACACTGACCTCCCTAAAGTCGGAGTTCCCTCCCTAAGAAATTCGTAATTGTGCACGGACAACTCTGTAGTTGCAGCAAACACTACATTTTGCATGATTCTATGAAATCAAGTGGATTTCTTTGCAAAAGGGTTTCTCTTTGTTGTTATGAGGTTGGAGGTGGAGCCAGGGAAAGGAGGAGAAGAAATGAGGGCTCTGGGGAAGAGAAAAAAGACAGGAAAAATCTGAGTAGGCTGGAGGTAGAGAGGTGAACACTGTCCAGACATGAAGCACAGAACAGGCAGAAGTCCAGGTGCGGGGACCTCCAGGCAAGGCCACCTTCGTCCTGCCCACCTCATCCCTCATCCCCGGAAGGCACCACCACAGACCTGCATAGCTGGTACAGACTGTGAGCTGCAGTTAGACTGCAGCATCTTCCATAATCTTCCACCTAGTCTGCAACCCTCTGCTGCCCCTCCACCACTGATGTCTATTACCTGAGAAGCTTCTTGAAAAACTTTTCAAGTATTTGTTCTACTAGGCCAGCACGGCTACCATCACCGTATTTAACCTGGAGGCTCATTTATCTGAGTGTCTATGATCCCTGTCATGTGCTAGGATCTCAGCAGAAGAGAACAAATTCACCTGCAACATCCGCAGGACAGAGCTGGATTTAGTCTTCGGGGCACTGTCTTAATTGTCTGACCTTCGCAGCAGAGAATGGTGCTAGGTACACCATAGGTGTGCCACAGATGTTTACGGAAATGTGTGTTTTATTTATTTCCCTTATATGCTGTTGGAGGAGCGTTTTATTTCCAACCTTCACAGCGAAAGGATTCATTTTCATTTTTTCAATTGAGAGTAAAATATTTAGATCCATTCTGCTCAAGGCTAGGAGAGCAGAGATTATACATTAGCCTTTACTGTTGTTACANATAGGTGTGCCACAGATGTTTACGGAAATGTGTGTTTTATTTATTTCCCTTATATGCTGTTGGAGGAGCGTTTTATTTCCAACCTTCACAGCGAAAGGATTCATTTTCATTTTTTCAATTGAGAGTAAAATATTTAGATCCATTCTGCTCAAGGCTAGGAGAGCAGAGATTATACATTAGCCTTTACTGTTGTTACAAAATATTTTTATTTTTTTCTACAAATACTTTAGTGCACCTAAAATGTGCCCAATCACTGTGCGAGGCACTGGGGATAGAGTAGTGGGAAAAGGAAGCAACATTCCAGGAATGATCCTTATACAAAGGGGTCTGATGAAAATATCAACTCACTTTAAAAAACATTCAACTATTAGTTCTTGAAGGGCAACTCACTCTGCATAAAGCAAATAAAGGAGAAAACAACCCTAAATCGGTTAGAAATTTTTAACCACAGGCTGAGATCATTAAATCAGATACACTACTTTATACATCATAGTAACTCAAATATTATGGGGGAAAAAAAAAGACACACATCCTTGAAACATAAACCCAACCCAAAATGGCAACAGACACTAGAAAGTATAGCAAGGTATCTTTAACATTAAACAGCCTGACCAGATACTGGAGTTCACATCAAGAAAAANAGATTACTTGTTTGTCAGCTGCTTCATTTGCTATTATTTTCTCCCATTCTGAAGGCTGTCTTTTCACCTGCTTATAGTTTCCTTTGTTGTGCAGAAGCTTTTAATTTTAATTAGGTCCCAATTGTTTATTTTTATTTTTATTTCCAATATTCTGGGAGGTGGGTCATAGAGAATCCTGCTGTGGTTTATGTCGGACAGTATTTTGCCTATGTTCTCGTCTAGGAGTTTTATAGTTTCGGTCTTACGTTTAAATCTTTAGTCCATTTTGAGTTTATTTTTGTGTATGGTGTTAGAAAGTGTTTTACCTTCGCTCTTTTACAGGTGGTTGACCAGTTTTCCCAGCACCACNATAGAGAATCCTGCTGTGGTTTATGTCGGACAGTATTTTGCCTATGTTCTCGTCTAGGAGTTTTATAGTTTCGGTCTTACGTTTAAATCTTTAGTCCATTTTGAGTTTATTTTTGTGTATGGTGTTAGAAAGTGTTTTACCTTCGCTCTTTTACAGGTGGTTGACCAGTTTTCCCAGCACCACTTGTTAAAGAGATTGTCTTTTCTCCATTGTATATTCTTGACTCCTTTGTCAAAGATATGGTGTCCACAGGTGCATGGGTTTATCACTGGGCTTTCTATTTTGTTCCGTTGATCCATATTTCTGTCTTTGTGCCAGGACCATACTGTCTTGATGACTGTGGCTTTGTAGTAGAACCTGAAATCAGGCTGTAAGTACAAATTTGAACTGTGAATTTTAAATCATTATAAGTGACGTTGCTCAGTCGTGTCTGACTCTCTGCAACCCCATGGACTTTAGCCTACCAGGCTCCTCTGTCCATGGAATTTTCCAGGCAATACTACTGGAGTGATTGCCATTTCCTTCTCCAGGAGATCTTCCCAACCCAGGGATCAAACCCGGGTCTGCTGAACTGTAGACAGACGCTTTACCGTCTGAGCCACCAGGGAAGTTATAATTCAATCATTATAACTAGGCTCAAATACATCTTTATTAATCACTATAGGAACCATTAATATCATATTTTTGCCATCGAGAAATAAGTCTGTTTATTCCTGTAGTATAAAAATCCATGCTTTGGAAGTCAAAGAATGCTTGGATAGCGTGTTCTGTCTCCTGCTGCTTATGGAAGCATTTTCCCTGCAAAATTTGTTGAGATGCTTGAAGGCATGGTTGGTCAGTTGGCGAGAGGTCAGATGACTGTGGCAAATGAAGCAAAACTTCATAGCCCAATTCATTCAACTTTTGAAGCTTTGGTTGTATGACATACAGCCAAGCACTGTCTTGAAGAAGAATTTGGCCGTTTCTCTTGACCAACATCGGCTGCAGGCACTGCAGTTTTCAGTGCATCTCATCAATGTTCTGAGTATACTTCTCAGATGTGATGATTTTGCCTGGATTCAGAAAGATGTAGTGGATCAGAAGGGCAATACATCACCAAACAGTGACCATGGTCCTTTTTGGTGCAAGTTTGGCTTTGAGTAGTGCTTTGGAGCTTCTTCTCGGTCCAACCACTGAGCTGGTCATCCCTGGTTGTCATACAAAATCCACTTTTCATCACACATCATAATCCAACTGAGAAATGGTTCACTGTCATCACACAGAATAAAAGATGATGACACTTCAAAATGACAATTTTTTGATTTACAGTCAAATCATGAGGTCCCCACTCATCGAGTTTTTTCACCTTTCCAATTTGCTTCAAATGCAGAATGATGGTAGAATGGTCAACACTGAGTTCTTCAGCAACTTTTCATCTAGTTGTAAAAGGATCAGCTTCATTGATCAACTGTCAACTTCCAGTGGCCAACCATTATCCTCCCCATCTTCAAGGCTCTCGTCTCCTTTGCAAAACTTGAACCACCACTGCACTGTATGTTCCTTAGCAGTTCCTGGGCCAAATGCATTGTTGATGTTGTGAGTTGTACTGCTGCTTTACACTCCATTTTTAACTCGAATAAAAAATTGCTTGAATTTGCATTTTCTCTAACATAATTTCCTTAGTCTAAAATAAACAGTAAGTAATAAGTCATTAGCAACACAATATAAAGCGAGAAATGCACATTAAAATGACGTATAACGGGGTGGTTGTAAGATGGCAGAGGAATAGGACAGGGAGACCACTTTCTCCCTCACAAATTCATGGAAAGAACATTTGAACTTTGAGCAAACTCCACAGAACAACTTCTGAACGCTGGCAGAGGACATCAGGCACTCCGAAAAGCAGCCTATTATCTTAGAAATGAGGTAGGACAAAATATAAAAGATAAAAAGAGAGACAAAAGAACTAGGGATGGAGATCTGTCCTGGGAAGGGAGACTTAATAGAGGAGAAGTTTCCAAACACCAGGAAACTCTCTCACCAGTGGCTCTGGGGGAAGTTTTCTGATCTCAGACGGCAACATAACCAGGAGGAAAAATAAATAAATAAAACCCACAGATTACGTGCCTAACGGCAACTCCCAGCAGAGAAGTATCCCAGATGCTCGCATCCACCACCAGCAAGCAGGGGCTGAATAAAGGGGAGCTGCAGCATTGCTTACGGTAAGGACTGGGCCTGAATGCATGAGGGCAATCTGAAGGAGCTAACGCGAGATAGTTACACAGTCTATAGGACAGCCAGAGAGAGAGAGAGAAAAAAAAGAGATAGAGGTAGAGAGAGAGAGAACTATCCCATGAAAAGCTCTAACCTAAGGCACTGCCACCCGCTCAGAGAACAAAGGACTGAGCCAGTACCAGAGGAGAGCTAGCAGGCTGTGGACTGGTCCATCCCCCGCTGGAGGCAGGGGCCAGGCGGGCCCCAGCCAGAGCCAGAAAGGGGCAATCTCAGCCCCAGAGAGGGTATCCCCTACCAAACTGCAAACAGGCTTCGGGTTTCTAACCAAAGACTTCCTGAGATTTTGGATGGTTGACATCCACCAGGAGGGTTGCAGCCAGAGATCAGCTCCCCAGAAGAGACACACAGCACACCAGAGACGAGCGTGCCCAGAAACCGGGGAGGTGAGAAGACACACCGCACCTAAGGAGAGTGTGCTCACCATGCCCCTGGTCGCCTGAACTGCTTGGACCAGAAAGGCACAAAACGCAGATCCAACCAACTCTGTGCCTTTGGGGAGTACCAGGGAATCAAAACCTGAGCGGCTTAGACCTGGGAAGTGCACGTAACCCAGGATCCGCTCCCCGCAGAGCAACCTGAAGCCTGAGCAGTATAGACTGGGAAAACACACACGCGTGAGTGGGGGCAAACCCAGTGTGGCTGAGACACTGCAAGCACTTCTCACACACGCCAGTGATATTTGTTTGCAGTGTGCCTCCCTTCCCACAGCACAACTGAACAAGTGAGCCTAAACAAGAGACCACCTTCATCTCCTTGTGTCAGGGTGGAAATTAAACACTGAAGACACCTGCAAAAGAAGCAGCCAAATAAACAGAGGGAACCTCTTTGGAGGTGACAGGTACAACAGATTAAAAACCCTGTAGTTAACACTGACTACATTGGAAGAGTCCTACAGATCGTGAGCAGTATAAGCTGGAACAAGGAACTATGTGAAACTGAACTGACCCCACAGTGCTCACAACAGTGCCAGAGAAATTCTTAGACATATTTTTACTGTTATCATTTAAAAAAAATTTTTTTAAGTCCTCTATTACTCCTTTAATTTTCATTTTTATAACCTTCTATTACCTTGGAAAAAAAGGACCCTATTTTTAAAGCAAATTACATATGCATCCCTTATACTTTTTGTGATTTTTTTTTTAATATTGTATTTTTGAGTCTAACCTCTACTCTAGATTTTTAATCTTTACTTTATAGTATTTATTACCAAGTTTGTACATTTAAGAATCCAATCTTCAGTACTCATTTTTACGTAAGAGTGTGCTTATTGGCTTAATTGCTTTCTCACCATTTTGACTCTCCTTTTTCTCCCCTAGGTCGCCTCTATCTTCTCCCTCCCCCTTCTCTTCCCTACCCAACTCTGTGAACCTCTGTGGCTGTTCTGGGCTGTGGAGAACACCTGGAGAACAGAGCACTTGCCTAGATCTGCCTCTCTCCTTTTGATTCCCCCTTTGCTCCTCCTGCTCACCTCTGTCTCCTTCCTCTTCTCTGTGTAACTCCGTGAACCCCTCTGAAGGGTCCAGACTGTGGACAGCACGTAGGGAATTGATTACTGGCTAGCTTGCTCTCTCCCCTTTTGATTCCACCTCTTCTCCTCCTGGTCACTTCTATCTCCTTCCTGCCTCTTCTCTTCTCCATGTAACTCTGTGAACCTCTCTGGGTGTCACTCACTGTGGAGAATCTTTGCACCATTAACCTAGAAGTTTTATTATCAGTGCTGTATGGATGGAGAACTCTTGAGGCTACTGTAAGATTAAGACTGAAAACCAGAGGCAGGAGGCTTAAGCCCAAAACCTGAGACTGCCAGAAAACTCCTGACTCCAAGGAACATTAATCAATAAGAGATCATCCAACAGCCACCATACCTACACTGAAACCAAGCACCACCCAAGGGCCAAGTTCCAGAGCAACACATATCATGCAAATTCTCCAGCAATGCAGAACATAGCCCTGAGCTTCAATATACAGGCTGCCCAAAGTCACACCAAACCCAGAGACATCTCAAAACTCACTAATGGACATTTCACTGTACTCTAGACAGAAGAAATCTAGCTCCACCCACCAGAACACCGACACAAACTTCCCTAACCAGGAAACCTTGACAAGCCACCCGTCCAATCCCACCCACAGTGAGGAAACTCCACAATAAACAGGAACCACAAACTGCCAGAATACAGAAAGGCCACCCCAAACACAGCAATCTAAACAAGATGAAAAGGCAGAGAAATACTCAGCAGGTAAAGGAACAGGATAAATGCCCACCAAACCAAACCAAAGAGGAGGAGATAGGGAGTCTATCTGAAAAAGAATTTAGAATAATAAAAAAAAAAATGATCCAAAATCTTGAAAACAAAATGCTGTGACAGATAAATAGCCTGGAGATAAGGATCGAGAAAATGCAAGAAATTTTTAACAAGGACCTAGAAGAAATAAAAAAAATTCAATCAATAACAAATAATGTAACAAATGAGATCAAAACACTCTGGAGGGAAACAACGGTAGAATAATGGAGGCAGAAGATAGGATAAGTGAGGTGGAAGATAGAATGATAGAAACAAATGAAGCAGAGAGAAAACAAGAATCAAAAGAAATGAGGACAACCTCAGGGACCTCAGGGACAATGTGACATGCCTCAACATTCGAATCATAGGAGTCCCAGAAGAAGACAAAAAGACAGGCCATGAGAAAATACTCGAGGAGATAATAGTTGAAAACTTCCCTAAAATGGGGAAGGAAATAGTCACCCAAGTCCAAGAACCCAGAGAGTCCCAAAGGTGATAAACGCAAGGCAAAACACCCCAAGACATATATTAATCAACTTAACAAAGATGAAACACAGAGAATAAATATTAAAAGCAGCGAGGGAAAAACAGCAAATAACACAAGGGGTTTCCCATAAGGATAACATCTGATCTTTCAATAGAAACTCTTCAGGCCAGAAGGGAATGGCAAGACATATAGTGATAAAACAAAGTAACCTACAGCTCATATTACTGTACCCAGCAAGGATCTCATTCAAATATGAAAGAGAAATCAAAAGCTTTACAGACAAGCAAAAGCTGAATGAATTCAGCACCACCAAACCAGCTCTTCAACAAATGCTAAAGGATCTTCTCTAGACAGGAAATACAAAGAGTATATAAACTTATACCCCAAACAAAAAGTAAATGGCAATGGGACAATACTTACCAATAATGACCTTAAATGTAAATGGGTTGAATGCCCCAACCAAAAGACAAAGACTGACTGAATGGATACAAAAACAAGACCCCTATATATGCTGTCTACAAGAGACCCACCTCAAAACAAGGGACACATACAGACTGAAAGTGAAGGGCTGGAAAAAGATATTCCATGCAAATATAGACCGAAAGAAAGCAGACGTAGCAATATTCATATCAGATAAAATAGACTTTAAAAAAAAGGCTGTAAAAAGAGACAAAAGAAAGATACTACATAATGATCAAAGGATCAATCCAAGAAGGAGATATAACAATTATAAATATATATGCACTCAACGTAGGAGCAGCAAATATGTAAGGCAAATGCTAACAAGTATGAAAGGGGAAATTAACAATAACAATAATACTGGGAAACTTTAATATCCCACTCACACCTAAGGATAGATCAACTAAGCAGAAAATTAACAAGGAAACACAAACTTTAAATGACACAATGGACCAGCTAGACCTAATTTTTATCTCTAGGACATTTTACCCCAAAACAATGAATTTCACCATTTTCTCAAGTGCACACGGAACCTTCTCCAGGATAGATCACATCCTGGGCCATAAATCTAGCTTGGTAAATTCAAAAAAATTGAAATCATACCAATCATCATTTCTGACCACAGTGCAGTAAGATTAGATGTCAATTACAGGGGAAAAACTATTAAAAATTCCAACATATGGAGGCTAAACAATGCACTTCTGAATAACCAACAAATCATAGAAGAAATCAAAATATGCATAGAAACAAATGAAATGAAAACATAACACAAAACCTACGGGACACTGTAAAAGCAGTGCTAAGGGGAAAGTTCATAGCAATACAGCTTACCTCAAAAAACAACAAAAAAGTCAAAAAAATAACCTAACTCTACACCAAAAGCAACTAGAAAAGGAAGAAATGAAGAATCCCAGGTTAGCAGAAGGAAAGAAATGTTAAAATTAGGGCAGAAATAAATGCAAAAGAAACAAAAGAGACCATAACAAAAATCAACAAAGCTAAAAGCTGGTTCTTTCAGAAGATAAATATACTTGACAAACCATTAGCCAGACTCATTAAGAAACAAAGGGAGAAGAATCAAATCAACAAAATTAGAAATGAAAATGGGAAATCACAACAGATGACAGAAATATAAAGGATCATAAGAGACTACTATCAGCAGCTCTAAGTCCAATACAATGGACAACTTGGAAGAAATGGACAAATTCTTAGAAAAGTATAACTTTCCAAAACTGAACCAGGAGAAATAGAAGATCTTAACCGACCCATCACAAGCACAGAAATCGAAACTATAATCAGAAATCTTCCAGCAAACAAAACCCCGGAGCAGATGGCTTCACAGCTGAATTCTATGAAAAATTTCAAGAAGAGCTAACACCTATCCTAGGCAAACTCTTCCAGAAAATTTCAGAAGAAGGTAAACTTCCAAACTCATTCTATGAGGCCACCATCACCCTAATACCAAAAACCAGACAAAGATGCCACAAAAAAAGAAAACTACAGGCCAATATCACTGATGAATATAGATGCAAAAATCCTCAACAAAATTCTAGCAATCAGAATCCAACAACATATTAAAAAGATCATACATCATGACCAAGTGGGCTTTATCCCAGGGATGCAAGGATTCTTCAATATCCACAAATCAATCAATGTAATACACCACATTAACAAACTGAAATTTAAAAACCATAAGATTACCTCAATAGATGCATAGAAAGCCTTTGACAAAATTCAACATCCATTTATGATAAAAACTCTCCAGAAAGCAGGAATAGAAGGAACATTCCTCAACATAATAAAAGCTATATATGACAAACCCACAGCAAACATTATCCTCAATGGTGAAAAATTGAAAGCATTTCCCCTAAAGTCAGGAACAAGGCAAGTGTGCCCACTCACAACTACTATTCAACATAGTTTTGGAAGTTTCAGCCACAGCAATAAGAGCAGAAAAAGAAACAAAAGGAATCCAAATTGGAAAAGGAGAAGTAAAACTCTCACTGTTTGCAGTTGACATGTTCCTCACATAGAAAACCCTAAAGACTCTACCAGAAAATTACTAGAGCTAATCAATGAACATAGTAAAAGTTGCAGAACATAAAATTAACATGCAGAAATCCCTTGCATTCCTGTACACTAACAATGAGAAATAGAGAGAGAAATTAAGGAAACAATTCGATGCACCATTGCAACGAAAGAATAAAATACTTAGGAATATATCTACCTAAAGAAACTAAAGATCTATATATAGAAAACTATAAAACACTGATGAAAGAAACCAAAGAGGACACTAATAGATGGAGAAATATACCACGTTCATGGACTGGAAGAATCGATATAGTGAAAATGAGTATACAACCCACAGCAATCTACAGATTCCATGCAATCCATATCAAGCTACCAACAGTATTTTTCACAGAACTATAACAAATAATTTCACAATTTGTATGGAAAGACAAAAAACCTCATAGCCAAAGCAATCTTGAGAAAGAAGAATGGAACTGGAGGAATCAACCTGCCTGACTTCAGGCTCTACTACAAAGCCACAGTCATCAAGACAGTATGGTACTGGCACAAAGACAGAAATATAGATCAATGGAACAAAATAGAAAGCCCAGAGATAAATCCATGCACCTATGGACACCTTATCTTTGACAAAGGAGACAAGAATATACAATGGAGAAAAGACAATCTCTTTAACAAGTGGTGCTGGGAAAACTGGTCAACCACTTGTAAAATAATGAAAATAGAACACTTTCTAACACCATACACAAAAATAAACTCAAAATGGATTAAAGATCTAAATGAAATACCGGAAACTATAAAACTCCTAGAGGAGAACATAGGCAAAATGCTCTCTGACATAAATCACAGGAGGATCCTCTATGATCCACCTCCCAGAGTAATGGGAATAAAAGCAAAAATAAACAAATGGGAACTAATCAAACTTAAAAGCTTTTGCACAACGGAGGAAACTATAATCAAGGTGAAAAGACAGCCTTCAGAATGGGAGAAAATAATAGCAAATGAAGCAACTGACAAACAAGTAATCTCAAAAATATACAAGCAACTCCTGCAGCTCCAGAAAAATAAAAGACTCAATCAAAAAGTGGGCCAAAGAACTAAACAGACATTTCTNGGGGGCCTTGGTGTGTGGTGTGCGCTGCTCCCTGAGAACCACGCCGCGTCTCTCCACAGATGATTCTGGGGACGACGAGGACGGGACTCCCTCCCCAGCTGACAAGAGCGAGCTGCACGGCACCATCAAGAGCCTCTCGCTGAAGCTGGACGACCTCAGCACGTGCAATGAGCTTGTGGCCAAGCACGGCGTGGCGCTGCAGCGCTCCCTGAACGAGCTGGACGGCCTCCGGATCCCGGCTGAGAGTGGCGAGAAGCTGAAGGCGGTCAGCGAGCGGGCCACCCTCTTCCGCATCACGTCCAATGCGATGGTCAACGTGAGTGCCCGCGGGAGGGCGGGTGGTCCGGGCTGCCCTCCCTGTTCTCCGCCTCCTCCGCGTCACCCCATCCACGCCCCTGGGGCCAGGCCAGGTCGCTGGCCCTCGCTGTCAGGTGGAGCCCAGAGCTGGGCGTGGGGCCCCGTGGGCGCTTCGGGCCTGGGCACGGGAGGCTGTGCCGAGCGGAGCAGTGAGCTCCGTGCCCGCAGCAGGGACGCGGCTGCCACACTGTCCCACCACAGCCACTGCTCACCCCCCATTCTCAAGTGCCCAGGCCAGACAAGGTGTGTCTGGGACCCCTGACCGGGGGCTCGTACATGTTGGGGGGGCCTGGCATTGGAGGGGGTCCCTTGACCAGCAGAGCTTTCCAGCTGAGGCCGTCATAGTCTTGCCCACCTGAGAGTAAGGGGCTGAACGAGGGGCCACATGTGTGGACTGAGGGTTCAGCCCTGGGGGTCACCCTCTGCATGGGTCACAGGAGCCACATGGCAACGTGACCAGGAACCCAGAGGGCCTCTCGGTGGTGGCGGAGGACAAGGCTGAGCCAGGCCACAGAGCCCGCCCTCTCAGCCTGATGAGCGCTCCCTCTGGATATAGGCCTGCTGGCCACAGCCTCTCCTCCAGGTGAGCCCCCCAGGAGGGCACACCCCGGCCGGGATGTGGCGCTGGGAGCCAGGGCCAGGTGTGGGGAGTGGATGAGGGTGCAGAGGACGAGGCCCAGGGCAGGTGTCAGGCTGGCCACAGCAGCAGCGGGCATTCCCGCCTGGGGACTCGGGCCCTGCAGCGAGGGGCCTGGGCGGAGGCTGGGCCGTCCATCCAGTAGCAGGGCAGCCGAGGGCAGTGGGGCAGCGGGGGCTGGAGCCCACCGCACGCCCGGCCCCTGCGCCCTGTCCCTGGGCTCCAGAGGCCTGGGTCAGCGCATCTCCTGGTGACAGGCTCAAGGGCGAGAGCACACTCATGGCTCCCGCGGCACAGCCTCCCCGCCTGCCGAGCCTGGAGCCGCGTCGTCTGCACAGGTTGTCCTGGGTTTTCCCAGGTGATGAGCCGCTCAGTTGGAGTCTCTAGCCAAAAGGATTTATCGGGCATCAGAGGCCCGTCCGTTTATGAAGCCGTCAAGGCGGCTCGCCACCTGAGTGCGTGATGAGTTGTGTGGCGGGAAGGAAGTGGAAGCCCCCAGGGTTGGTCAGGAAGCCCGTGGCGGCCCTGGCACCAGGAGACGTGGCCACGTGGCGGAGCCTGCGCTCTGCCCCCCACGAACGTGACCCTGAGGAGGCCCCCACTCCGTCTGGCTCCCGTGAGGGGCCGAGAAGTGAGGTGCTGGGAGGCCAGGCTCGAGCAGAGGCCCCATTCCTTCCGTGGGCCCTTTCCTTCAGCTGCTCTCACCCGGCAGGAGTTGGCGTGGCTCTGGGAGGGCGGTCTGCGTGACTGACAGACACCGAGCGCCCAAACCCCCACCCTGGCCAGGCCTCGGCCCCTACCCTGGTATTGAGGGGTTGGACCAAGGAACTGTAACCAAGGCCGGTCCCGCCCAGGACCCCTTGCCCTACCCACGGCCTCACCGTTAATACCCACATGGAGAGCTGCCCAGGGCCACCAAAGCTGGGCACAGCCTGCCGAGGGGGTGTCAGTCCTCGTGATGATCGGGGTGAGACCCCCAAGGGCCACAGAGGCCCCTTCTACTCTGAGGTCGACACAAGGAAAGTGGCCTCTGCCCAGGCCCAAGCCCCGTCTCAGATGCTGACACACTGAGAGACCCTGATGCGCCTCTTACCTTTGGGCAGCAGCTGCACCAGGGTCTTTCCTGCAACCATGGGGACCCAGGATGGGCGGGAGCCGCCCCAGCTGTCCCCGAGACCCCCCAGGTCTCACGGGAGGAGGAGGAGGCCAGACTTCCTACTGCTGCGAGCCCCGGCCTTCCACCACCCCCTCCCAGCTCCCTGCCCTGACTGTGGGGAGCCCTCCACAGGAACCTGGGGCCCTCCCCCCCCAAGTCCCAGCCCCNCTGGGATGACCCAGAGGGATGGGATGGGGAGGGAGGTGGGAGGGGGGTTCAGGATGGGGAACACAGGTAAACTCATGGCTGATTGATGCCAATGTATGGCAAAACCACTACAATATTGTAAAGCAATTAGCCTCCAATTAAAATAATTTTAAAAAATAAGAAAAATTTTAAAAAATAAAATGATGTATAACATAGCATAATACACTTCAGAATGTATTCCAATATCAAATGAAAAAGTTAAACAGTGAAAAACTGCAACTACTTTTTCACCAGCCTAATAAAGTCTTTTAAATAAGTCTTTGCTAAGAACATAAAAGGAAAACATAAAAATGAAAATGCAAAGGCTTACAAAGGATCCTAAAATAATTCAAATCTAGTTATAGATTGTTTAGACATGTCAATTCTCTCTATTCCAACATTATAAGGTTTCAATTCTAGTTTCAGGTTCCCTACACAGAAAACCTGAATTAAACAGAGGTTTAAAATATGCCATGCCCTCTCCCATCTTTATGCCTTTACCCATGCTGCTCTAACTCACACTTTTATTCACCAGGCTAATCTATACATCTTCAGTCTAAGCTCATCTGTGAGTCTAAGGAGAGATACCACAACAGTTACATGCAAAAAGCATTTCTCAAAACAGCATGTACACTTTGATTCTGTCTCAAGATATATTTATCTCTGTGTGCATCCAATCCAAATGCATACTTTCATTACACAAGCGTTCAAAAGGGCACCTTACCCACCTCCAGAGGTGGGACAGAAGCAAGACTAGCTTAGAGACTGCTATTTTCATCTTCATGATACTTGGGAGGAACCACTTCTAGGAGGTCTGACTGGGCCCATCCAGACTGGGTTAGGTGCTACTCCTTTCTGCCCACAGCATCCTGGACAAATTCTGGAGCACAGCAGCATCCCCGTAAGTTCTTACAGCACGCTATTTGAGTATCTGTTCCACTATCTATAAGCTTCTTGAAAGCGAAACTTATTTCTGTACTCCCAAGTGAATACAGTACCTGACATACACTAGAAATCAATCTTATATTCTAGAAATTCAACAAATTTCAATAAATATGAACAACTGAACTGAATTCTTCATGACTATGTGCTTTTTTCCAGGAAGAGAAGTGGAAGTTTCATGGAAAAAAAGTGCTCAATCCCTTGAAATTCAGTTTTTTTTAGATATACTCGAAGAGAAGAAAACTGTCTATACTCAGTCAAATTTGCTAATAGCTTTCCAAAGTTCAGGAGCCTTGCTGTTAGATCCTTGTCAAAAATATACCAAACCCCTTGAAAATAGGTAATCAGACAAATACTTGTACTTGAATGTTCCTAGCAGCACTATTCACAATAGCTAAAAGGTGGACACAACCCAAATGTGTATTTATGGATAACGTATTCATTCAGTGGAATATTATTCAGCCTTAAAAATGCATGAAGTATTGGCACATGCTGCAACATAGAAGGACCTCATAAACATTATTCTAAGTGGGAGACACAGAATATCATATATTGTATAACTCCATTTAAATAAAATATGTAGGGACTTCCTTGGTGCTATAGTGGATTAGAGTTCACCTGCCAATGGAAGGGACATGCATTTGATCCCTGGTCTGAGAAGATCCCACCTGCCACAGAGAAACTAAGCCTGCAGCTACTGAGCCTGCACGGCCTAAAGCCTGCGCCCCACACCAGGAGAGGCCACCCCAGTGAGAAGCCTGTGCACCGCAATGAAGAGCAGCCCCACTCGCTGCACCTAGAGAAAGCCTGTGTGCAACAGCAAAGACCCAGAGGAGCCATAAAGACAAATAAATAAAATTTAAATGGAAAATAGATAAATACACAGAAACAGAAGGCAGACTGGCAGTCACTAGAATATGGGGCAGCCTGGGGTAAACGCAGAGTATAGAGGGTTTTCTTTTGGCATGAAAAAATATTATCAAACCAGACAGAAGTCATAGTTGCACAATACTGTGAATGTACTAAATGGCATTTAGTTAAACAAGGTCAATTTTATGTTATATGAATTTCACCTCACTTTCACCTCAATGAAAATCACATGCCAACTGCTTATCACTTAGAAGAAGTAAGACAGAAGTAGTTATATAAGGGTTAATTTGATAAGTCTTTCCCATCATAAACCAAATATTTAAAGGGAGGAACTTAACATGTGCTATGTCTTATTCATTAATAGAATTGCTACCTATTTCTTTCAAGTTTTAAAGGTTTCAGGGAGATGATCCAAAAACAAAAAAGAATTACTGGAAAAGAAGATCAAAAAGCAATTAATTTTTTGTATCTCCCAACTGTAAAAACAGATGAGATAAATTTGCAAGGTTCATTTTTCTGCAGCTCTTATTTGTTTTTAAAAGCTAAATTTAGCTGAGCTCTTTCTGCAAACAATCAGAATTATTTCTTTTGTCATTATTAAATAATCTACTTCTATATGTGCTATAAACTTGAAACTGTAGATTACTCAAGAATATGAAACTCAAATTCCTTGAGAATGATGTAATCACATTTATTTGGATTCAGCTATTAATGTTATCCCATATGGCACTGGCTTTACTGTCATTTCCATGAGAAAATAGAAACGATTTTTCCATATGGAAAATGTTAAAGATTTTTAGCACAAAATAACACACATACTTGGTTATTAATACTAAATGGTATCTAATGACATGGACTAGTAAATGCAATTCCTCACACAGTTAACTTATGGTGCAAACTGCTTAGGCTTAATAAAGGGATGCACAGTGCACAGTAATGTGGTATCAAAGTGTGTGGTATCACTTCTAGAAATACTATTAATATTTCATGGGAAATCACCAAGCTTATGGCTTCAATTAAGATGAGCTCAACAAATACTGATCCTCTATTACATGGTGCCCCTTCATGGATCACAGCCTTGTCGTGGTGAAGGGGCTTGAGTACCTCAATGAAGCTATGAGCCATGTCATGCAGGGCCACCCAAGATGAAGAGGTCTTAGTGAAGGGTTTTGACAAAACATAGGCCAGCAGAAGATGAAATGGCAATCCATTCCAGTATTCTTGCCACAGAACTTGACCAGTTCTGTCATACATGACTGAGGGACTAACACACATACATCACATGAAGAGCTACAATACCTTCTGGAACTAACACCAAAAAACAATGTCATTTTCATCATAGGAGACTGGAATGAAAAAGTAGGAAGTTGAGGATATCTGGAATAACAGGCAAGTTTGGCCTTGGAGTACAAAATAAAGCACAGCAAAGACTAACAGAATTTTGTCAAGAGAACACCCTGGTCATAGCAAACTTTTTCCCAATGACACAAGAGAGAACTCTATATATGGAAATCACCAAATTGTCAATATTGAAATCAGACTGATTATATGCTTTGCAGCTAAAGATGGAGAAACTCTATATGGTCAGCAAAGAAAAGACCTGGAGCTGATTGTGGCTTAAATCATCAGCGCCATATTGCAAACTTCAGGATAAATGGAATGAAGTAGGGAAAACCATTAGGCAAATCACATATGACCTAAATAAAATTCTTTATGATTATACAGTGGAGGTAATGTATTGATTCAAGGGATTAGATATGGTAGACAGACTGCCTGAAGAACTGTGGATGGACTTTGATACCATTGTATAGGAGGTGGTAACTAAAACCATCCAAAAGGAAAAGAAATGCAAAAAGGCAAAGCAGCTGCCCAAGGAGGCTTTACAAACAGCTAGGCAAAGAAGAGAAGCTAAAGGCAAGGGAGAAAGGGAACAATATACCCAAGTGAATGTAGAGATCCAGAGAATAGCAAGGAGAAATAAGAAGGCCTTCTTAAATGAACAATGCAAAGAAATACAGGGAAAAAAATAGAATGGGAAAGACTAGAAATCTCTTCAAGAAAATTAAAGGGATTTTATCAAGGGAACATTTGATGCAAGGATGGGCATGATAAAAAACAGAAATGGTAAGGACCTAAAAAAGCAGAAGAGATTAAGAAGCGATCACAAGAATACACAGGTGATGGAATTCCAATTGGGCTATTTCAAATCTAAAAGAAGAGGCTGTTAAAGTGCTGCACTCAGTAAATCTGGAAAACTTAGCAGTGGCCACAGGGCTCAAAAAGACCAGTTTTCATTCCAATTCCAAAGGAGGTCAATCCTGGAGAATGTTCAAACTACTGGACAGTTGTGCTCACTTCACATTCTAGTAAGGTTATTCTCAAAATACTTCAAGCTAGGCTTCAGCAGTATGTGAACCTAGAACTTCCAGATGTACAAGCTGGATTTACAAAAGGCAGGGAACCAGANAAGGAGGTCAATCCTGGAGAATGTTCAAACTACTGGACAGTTGTGCTCACTTCACATTCTAGTAAGGTTATTCTCAAAATACTTCAAGCTAGGCTTCAGCAGTATGTGAACCTAGAACTTCCAGATGTACAAGCTGGATTTACAAAAGGCAGGGAACCAGAGACAAATGGCCAACATTCTTTGGATCATAGAGAAAGCAAGGGAATTCCAGAAAAAAAAAAAAATCTACTTCTGCTTCACGCTAAAGCCTTTGACTGTGTAGATCACAACAAACTGGAAAATTCTTAAAGAGATGGGAACACCAGACTATCTTACCTGTCTCCTGAGAAATGTGCATGCAGGTCAAGAAGCAATAGTAAGAACTGGACATGGAACAACAGACTGGCTCAAAACTTGGAAAGGAGTATAACAAAGCTGTATTGTCACCCTGCTTATTTAATTTCTATGCAGTGTGTGTCATGGGAAATGTCAGGCTGGATGAATCACAGGCTGGAATCAAGATTTCTGGGAAAAATAGCAACAACCTCAGATATGCAGATGATACTGCTCTAATGGCAAAAAATGAAGAGGAACTGAAAAGTTTCTTGATGAGCATGAAAGAGAAGAGTGAAAAGGCTGGCTTAAAACTCAACATTCAAAAAACTAAGATTATGGCATCCAGTCCCATCACTTCATGGCAAACAGATGGTGGAAAAATGGAAACAGTGACAGATTTCATTTTCTTGGGCTCCAAAATCACTTCAGATGGTTATTGGAGCCATGAAATTTAAAGACACTTGTTCCTTGGAAAAAAAGCCATGACAAACCTAGACAGCGTATAAAAAAATAAAGGTATCACTTTGCAAACAATATCTGTATAGTCCAATCTATGCTTTTTCCAGTAGTCACATACAGATGTGAGAGTTGGACCATAAACAAGGCTGAGCACCAAAGAACTGATGCTTTCGAACTGTTGTGCTGGAGAAGACTATTAAGAGCCCCTTGGACAGCAATGAAAACAAACCAGTCAATACTAAAGGAAATCAACCCTGAATATTCATTGGAAGGATTGATGCTGAAGCTGAAGCTCCAGTACTTTGGCCACCTGATGTGAAGAACTGACTCAATGGAAGAGACCCTGATGCTGGGAAAGACTGAAGGCAAAAAGAGAAGAGGGTGGCAGAGGATGAGATGGTTAGGTAGCGTCGCCTACTCAATGGACATAAATGTGAGCAAACTCCACAGGCCAGGGAAGGACAGGGGAGCCTGGCATGCTGCACTCCATAGGATCACAAACAGTTGGACATTACTGACCAAGTGAGCAACAAATTATATGGTAAACACTGTTTGTTAGTTCAGTCGCTCAGTCATGTCCAACTCTTTGTGACCCCATGAATCGCAGCATGCCAGGCCTCCCTGTCCATCACCAACTCCCAGAGTTCACTCAAACTCACGTCCATCGAGTCAGTGATGCCATCCAGTCATCTCATCCTCGGTCGTCCCCTTCTCCTCCTGCCCCCAATACCTCCCAGCATCAAAGTCTTTTCCAATGAGTCAACTCTTCTCATGAGGTGGCCAAAGTACTGGAGTTTCAGCTTTAGTTTAGGATCATTGTTAACAGGGGACAAAATGATAATAAAAACAGATTACTAACTTTGAGAAACTGACAATATTCTTAGACCCACAGAATCTAAACAAGTTGTTACTAGATAGCTCTTATGTATAATAAAGTATACATATATTACAAAATTAGTACAAACAAGGCAGTAATGGGCTCATTGTGGAGAAATTGGACTGAATGGTACATGAACTGGCCTTAATAGAATGAACAGGAGTCCAAAGGATGAACAAGGTGGGGATAAAATGTTTCAGATGGTCTAGGAATATAAAACAACTTCACCATCATCTGAGACCTACAGCCAATCTAATACTGAAGGAAGAAAAAGAAAATAAGAGTGTGGGAAGAAAAGAAGAAAAAAGAAAGAAGGGGAGGAAATGGAGGATGGAAGAAAAAGATAAGCAGACTATGCAAGAAGTTAATAGAGAACTGACAGAAAATGAAGCTGGAGAAATAGATTGGAACTAATTTAGGAAGGGCTTTGTTGACCTTCAACTACCTCTCCTAAGCATCAGCGAATTACTGAAGGACTTCATCTGGGGAATGACATGGTCAGACTGAAATGTGGAAAAGTCACTCTGATAGCAATATGGAAAAACAACTGCAGGGGCAAGTATGGAATCAGGAGGATCAAATAATAACCTACTGTTATAGGTTGTTATAGGTTGTTATTTGTTACAAATAACCTGCTAGAGATAACTAAAGGTAAACTAACATAATACCACTGGAGATACACTAGAGAAGGCAGACTTGAGATACAATATGTGTGACCACTTAGGAACTGAAAGTAAGAGAACAGAGGAAGCACTAAATAATTTAGATAAAGTGTAAATTGGATACTTTACACTTTAGATAGTGGTGGTGAGATATCACTAGTGTAGACAGAGAAAAGAAAAGTGCAACAGTTTCAAGGTGGTAAAGGGAAGACACACTGCTCAGTTCTGGGTATGCTGACTGAAGGAAATTATTAGATCTCTGGCTGAAGATTCAGGTTTAGAGTTATTCACTTTTAAGTAATAATCGAATACAGAGATAGACAACATTATCCAGGGAGAGACAATAATGAGAGGAGGACTAAAGAGTAAACCAGACTTAATCATACTTCAAGTAAGTGTGGCTCTAAAGAAAATGTCACAGAAATAGTAGGAAATCCAGAAACGCATGATGTCACAGGAGGACGACATCATCATCTCATGCGAGGAAATATTAAAAAGGAAATAATCGACATTGTTAAACGCCAGAGGAAAACAGCATAGAACAGAGACTGAAAAGTGCTCATTGGACTTGACAATAATGAGGTGAAAAGTAATACAGTGATGAATTCAGCAGAATAAGGAAGTAGGAATTCAGATGGTAAATTAAGGGCAAAGAAACAAAGGGTAGTTTCTTATCATCTCTTGGGTCAAATTTTACTCTTTATTTTATAAAGGTATGACTCCAGTAAGACGGTAAAGGAGGACAAAAATAAAAGAGGCACTAACCATGGAAAGAACACTTCCAAAAAGTGTTTTAGGCTTCTTTTTAATGCGAGTGGTAGTGACATATCACTAGGGTAGACAGAGAAAAGAAAGGTGCAACAGTTTCAGTTCGGTCCTTTTTTAAGAAAATAGAATCACTGGCAGGTTGGCCTTTAAAATTCTCCTCCTAACAGTATAACCATTGCTGAAAGTTTTGAAATGTTTGAAATAGAAACTTTAAAATTTTAGGAAATCCTCTGCAACAGAGAAACATGCATCTGTGAGCAATGCACCCTAATAACTTCACTTATTGGAGTGTGCGTGCATGCTAAGTCGCTTCAGTTGAGTCACATACTAGAATGAATAGCAAATGAATGCCTTCAGATGTGCTGCAAATCAAGAAGCTGTTGACACCCTCAAGGTAACGTGGTAGTTAAGAACAGTGCTGAAATCCATCTGTCCAGGTTCAAGGCCTGGTTCTACTTTCTCTCTCTAGGACATTATCCAAGTTAATTATGTTGTCTTCAGTCTCAGTTTTCTCACCTGTGAAATGGAGGTAATAATGTAATCTAAATATTATAATTAAGTTCTGCAGGAGTAAATGATATAAAATTTCTCTGGTATTAAATGATAAGAATGGTGATGTTGATCTGGTATATTTTCCTAGATGGTTACCATGCTGATTATAGATAGTTTGCAAAATCTTATTTAAAGCTGTGAACCTGGATAAGACTGTGAAGGCAATGAGGGCTGACAGAAAAGAGAATAGGTATAAAGACTGTTTCTGGGTTATAAGATAGTAGGATCTTAAGGAAGACACAGCAAAGGAGACTAAACTGGAAGAGTCACTGAAGTAGGAGGAAAACTTGGACAGTAGAGTCACGGACCCAAAAGGGCAGAAAGTGTTTCAAGAGGGAGTGGATGATCAGCTGAGTCAAATGATACTAAGTCAAATAAATGCTAACAGAGAATTGATCACTGGATTTAGCAAAGTGGAAATCGTTAGTGACCTTGACAGGAGAGTGTAGGTGGACCGTTACTTCCCGTGTTAACAAGTGCATGGCCTTGGTCACCTATGTGCAAGCCACTGACTAGTGTAGATTTTGGCTCACTGTAGAATATGACTCAAACAGGGACAATGAACTGTGTCTGATGTTTGCTGGGGGCTTCTGGAAGAGACATTTACATGTTCTTCTCAGAGAGCTAATGGAAAGATGCACGTTCTGCCACGGGATGTTACCAGGAAAATGAGGACCACTGGGAATTGTTGGCAAGCATCTTAAAATCTTGAGAAGAAATAGTTTTGCCACAGAGGAATAGAAGTTAGGTAGAAAACTAGTTCACTAATGACATAACTAAATTACCAGTTACCTGAAGTTTGATATACCTCTACTTATCCTCCCCCCAAATCTGCGTGGATCAGGACCATTATAATAGGAAATAAATTCCATGTTTTGTATGTCATATTAAATTTTTCTGTTACTTGCAAAACAAATATTCCTAATAGTGCAACTTATCAAGGCTCAAATTACATAAGCTGAGTCAGGGGAAGAGTAATAGTTACTAGAATTTTGGACTGTCAATAAAAATAACTCCCAGCACAATTTATATATTAACCATGATCAAACCCTGCTCTTTTTCATTTACGCTTACTTCTCAATTTTAAAAACATTCTAATGATTTATAAAATTAATTAAATGACTTTTAAAAAACCAGAATTCTGTTTTGAGAGGATCTTGGAAAACAGTGATCAAATCGGAATGTCTTACTTTCTATTCACTCCTACTTTGAATCCATTTGCCTGTGTTAAGCCAAGCAGCAGCTGATGATGGTGAGCCATTGAGTACAGGTAAGATACTGAGTTCTGAAAAGGTCTTGGCAGAGGAAATAATATGGGATCCTTTCTAACATAGGGCAAGCATAAGCCTGAAAACTAAACTCAGAGGCCCTTCAGATGAAGTTCATACTTGGTGAATGCTGGGAAAAACTTCGGAGTTCTGTACACCCCCCAGCATCTACGGCTGACCTAGTCTCTTATGTTTCTCAGTCGGACTGATGCCCATGAAATCTAAGGAGTAGGCTAAAATTTCCCTATTTCTGAGGATAGGAAAGAGTGAGTAGAAAGATTGTCTCTGTTGTCTAGATAGAGTCTGGCTATCTACCTGCTGTACAACTCTCCAGTGGTTTAGACACACGATACCTTGCTTACCGCTAATGAAACCACTGACACTCTAAGATCTGTACCCAGCTCCACACCAATAAAAATGAAAATCTGTTACAATAACAACCTGAAAGAGAAATATCAAAGAATATAGATACCCAGTGAAAGAGAGCTGCTTGGGAGATTTATGACAAGCTGAACAACAACAAAAATGGAAGAGTACTTTAGTATAGCACACAGACACAATCTAAATATGTATTTAAATCTAAACAGATAATGATAGACTGTCCAGGAATGAGTTTTAAAAGTACTAAAGAAGAATTCTTAAAATGAAAGTCTGGTGAGTTTACAAGTATTTAACTACCTCAGCAAAATCTAGAAATTATGGATGGTGGTAAGATGAGACTGAGGTGAAAATACTGAGGAATAAAAACACCTGGTGGGATGCTGTACAGAAGATAAGCAAGTGAAAGCATGCTAACTGGCATATCTTATTGGAGTGAGCCAGATGATAATTAGGAGAAGTGGGATGTCTTGGTAGAAAAAGGCTGGCCTCTCCTTTCTCTGGTGGTTCAGATGGTAAAGAATCTGCCTGCAATGCAGGAGACCTGGGTTTAATCCCTGGGTGGGAAAGATTCCCTGGAGAAGGGAATGGCTACCCACTCCAGTATTCTTGCCTGGAGAATTCCAAGAACAGAGGAGGCTGGCAGGCAACAGTCCATGGGGTGGCAAAGAGTCAGATATGAAGAGCAACTAACACTTTCACACTCCTTTCACAATGTACACATATATTAAATAATTACACTGCACACTTTAAATACATTACAGCTTTTTTTGTCAAATACACTTCAATAAAACTAACGAGAGAAAGAGAGAAAGCAGAGAGAAAAGAGAGACAAAGTAAACAAGAGTCTAGAGAAGTATTTATTTCTTCATCCTGCTTTACCTTTTGGACTTTTATACTCTAAGAGTCAGTATAGTTCCTCTTGTGTTTAAGTGAAGGAAAAACAACACCACCACCACCTAGGTATTTCATTTTTGAACAGTAGCAGAGAAACACATGTCTGACTTTGAGCAGCAGAATAGGGGTGCTTAAAAGGGTGAAGACGGATGGGACAAATAGTAACCTGAACAAACCAGAGAAACAAGAATAAACTGCAAATAATAATGTAAAATAAGAGGAAAAATTAAGGACAAAAATGAAATGTATCAGATGATATGCTCAATGTCAGCAGACCATACACTTCCATTAAAAGATTTAGTCATATTAAAGACTAAAAAATAAGTGGAAATTATTTAATATAATTATTTAAATAACATGTAAAATAAGGAAATGGGAAAGTATCAGATAAATGCAAGCAAAAAGAAAGAGAGATAGCAATATTAATATCAATACAGAACTTAAGGTACTGTCTTAAACTTGATAAGCAGGGGAAAACACTAAACTAGATTAGAAGGGAAGTTATATCATGATAAATGATATAATGTGTGAAAAAATGCACTGTATGAATGCATCAATCAAAAAAGGTGCTAAGTATATAGGTATGATGGAACGAGAACTTGATTAAAAATACATTTACAGTGAAAAACTTAACTCTGTTTTCATCAGATAGAGACCTAATAGAAAAAAGACAGAAATTAAAACAATAAAAATGTATTGCCTGTATGTCTCAAGTGGAGAATTTAACATTCTCCTGCATTCAACCACAATATTATCTCACTTGCAAGAGAAATTAAATGAGCGTGTAGGAATGATCTGGCCCCTCTCTCTGGCAGTTAAGGCAAGAGGAAGGGAGGGGATAGAGAGAGAAAGAGATAGGAGAGGGAGGAAGAAGGCATCAAAGAGGAGAGAGGGAGGAAGGGAAAGAGAACAAAAGAAAAGAAAGTGGAGAGCCGCTGGAGATGGGAGCGAGGATCAGGGCAGATAAGAGGAAGAAAGGCAGACATACACACACCATGAGTTAAAATTCTGTCCCTTTCTCTCTTCAATTTCGGTAAGGAATAGTGTGGCACATTGGAATGAATAAACATGTTTTTACAGTAGTGCTTTAGAAGGTAATGATATTTAGCACTGAGACAATTTTTTCTGCTTATTTATCTCATGAAAAACAAAGAAAACATTGAAGTGAAATACACAATGATACCGTATTTAGATTTTTTGATTCTGTACAGTCATTAAATTCTTTTCCAGGAAAAGCTATTATTAACAGTCCTAATTGTAGTTCTGTAAAACAGCTCTCAATGGCTTGTCATGTTCAGAAGGGTGTTTTTCTTTAAGGGTCTGAGAGCCCTAATTAATGGAAAAGACCAGCCTCTAATTGCTTCTCCTATAAATTTTTTTTTAATTTTTATTTTTTTTAGTTTGTTTTACTTTACAATACTGTACTCATTTTGCCATACACTGACATAAATCAGCCATATAAATGTTTAAAGTACAAAAGATGCTTGATGAAATCATACTATCATATGATCACAATGGATCTTCTTTCCAATCACAGAAACGTCATTTATACAACTATAAATCCTAAGACATTAAAAAAGGCTAAAATATTTTACTATATCTAAGAATGTTATTAATGCATTCATCAGAGTATCTAAAGTCCTTTTTCTTTTCTCATTGAAAAGTAATTAGTTTTGAATATTATAGCTTAAATTTATTGTTATCCAATTTTTCAAAATTTTAATGTGAAAATTTTCAAATATTTCTAAGTTCAAAGAATCTTAGAGTGAAAATATATAAAATAACCACCTGCATCTATCACTAATATCTTACTATCTTGTTTTATTGCATAAAAGAGAAACTGCCAAGAAAAAAAAAATGCAAAAAGGCAAAATGGTTGTTTGAGGAGGCCTTACAAATAGCTGAGAAAAGAAGAGAAGTAAAAGGCAAAGGAGAAAAAAAAAAGATACACCCATCTGAATGCAGAGTTCCAAATAACAGCAAGGAGAGATAAGAAAGGTTTCCTAAGTGAATAATGCAAAGAAATAGACGAAAATGATAGAACAGCAAAGAAGAGATCTCTTCTAGAAAATTAGAGATACCAAGAAAACACTTCATGCAAAGATGGGCACAATAAAGGACAGAAATGGTATGGATCTAACAGAAGCAGCAAATATTAAGGAGAGGTGGCAAGAATACACAGAAGAACCATACAAAAGGATCTTAATGATGCAAATAACCATGATGGTGTGACCATTCACCTAGAGCCAGACATGCTGGAGTAGAAAGATATCTGGGCTTTAGGAAGCATCACTATGAACAAAGCTAGTGAGGTGATAGAATTCCAGCTGAGCTATTTCAAATCTTAAAAGATGATGCTGTGAAAGTACTGCACTCAGTACACCAAGAAATTTGGAAAACTCAGCAGTGGCCACAGGACATTAAAAGATGTTTTCATTCCAATCCTGAAGAATGCCAAAGAATGTTCAAACTACCACACAAAAGTACTCATGTCACACGCTAGCAAAATAATACTCAAAATTCTCCAGGCTAGGCTTCCACAGTACATGAACTGAAAACTTCCAGATGTTCAAGCTGGATTTAGAAAAGGTAGAGGAACCAGAGATCAAATGGCCCACATCCTTAGGATCATAGAAAAAGCAAGAGAGTTCCAGAAAAACATCTGCTTCACTGACTATACTAAAGCCTTTGACTATGTGGATCACAACAAACTGTGGAAAATTCTTAAAGAGATAGGAATACCAGACCACCTGATCTGCCTCCTGAGAAATCTGTATGTAGGTCAAGAAACAACAGTTAGACCCCAACATGGAACACTAGACTGGTTCAAACTGGGAAAGGAGTAAGTCAAGGCTGTATACTGTTACCCTGCTTATTTAACTTCTGTGCAGAGTACTTCCTGTGAAAAGCTGGGCTGGATGAAGCACAAACTGGAATCAAGATTACAAGGAGAAATATCAATAACCTCAGATATGCAGATGACACCACCGTTATGGCAGAAAGTGAAGAGGAACAAAAGAGCCTCTTGATGAAAGTAAAAGAGGAGAGTGAAAAAGCTGGCTTAAAATTCAACATTCAAAAAACAAAGATCATGGCATCCAGTCACATCACTTCATGGCAAATAGATGGGGAAACAATGGGAACAGTGGCTGACTTTATTTTTTTGGTCTCCAATACCACTGCAGATGGTGATTGCAGCCATGAAATTAAAAGACTCTTGCTCCTTGAAAGAAAAGCTATGGCAAACCCAGACAGCATATTAAAAAGTAGAGACATTACTTTGCCAACAAAGGTCCATCAAGTTCAAAGCTGTGGTTTTTCCAGTGGTCACATGATGTGAGAGTTGGAACATAAAGAAGGCTAAGAAACAAAGAATTGATGCTTTTGAACTGTGGTGTTGGAGAAGACTCTTGAGAGTCCCTTGGACCAAGGAGATCCAACGAGTCCATCCTAAAGGAAATCAGTCCTGAATATTCATTGGAAGGACTGATGCTGAAGCTGAAACTCGAGCACTTTGGCCACCTGATGCAAAGAGCCTACTCATCAGAAAAGCCGCTGATGATGGGCAAGACTGAAGGCAGGAGAAGGGGAAGACAGAGAACAAGACGTGAGTTTGAGCAAGCTCCAGGAGATGTTGAAGGAGGGGAAGTCTGGTGTGCTGCAGCCCATGGAGTCAGAGAGTCAGACACGACTGGGAGAATGAACAACAAGAGCAACAACCCACCTTTCTATTCGGCCATTAATCCATCTTGTTTTAATAAATCGAAACATCAGTCCACTTTATCTGAGTTCTACAGCAAACATTAGTGATTTATCTTTTGACATGCATAAAACACATTTATCTCTGCTGCAATAAACAGATTCAGGGTGCATATATATGATGTGGGAGCTAGATTTCTGGATATACAACTTTCTACCCATGTCTAGAAAATAAAGGGTCAATTTGCTGCTTTAATTTGCAAACCTACTGCTGAAACCTATTCCTGTTAATATTTTGCTGACTATACTTCCCCAAATATCTGCATTCATCTATCCATTTATTCCTTCACTCAATACATAATTTTTGAGTGCCTACTGTGTGCCACGTGACTCATAGTCTATGTCCTCAAGGTGCTTTCCTTCTAGTCATATGTCCAACAGTAATAGGTGCAATGAGGAAAAACAAAGAAGGGTATTAATTTAGAGAGTGAAGATGCCATTTTAGATGAAGCCATCATGAAAAGTATTTTCTGACATGGTGACATTTGAACAGAAGTGTGGAGGTGAGAGCAGGATGCTGGAGATAGCAGGTCGGAAGTGATGGCTGTGCTCTTAAAGCTGTGAGGTGAGATCGTGTCTGAGAAAGTGAGGACAGAGGACCAGTGTGGCTGGACTGTCCCGAGGGGAGGGTAGAGTAGCGCATCAGGCGGTTAGAGAAGCTACAGGGGCCAAATTTGCAGTGCAAAGCCGCAAGATCAGAGGAGGATCATGGTCCAATTTTTCAAAAACCCACTCCAGCTGCTGCTTCAGAGAATGAACTGTAAGAAGGCAAGTGTGGAATACGGAAAACAGAAAGAAGACTGTAGCTGGAATTGGTGAGAGCTGATGGTGACTGGATCAGAGCAGAGGCAGTGGAAATCGTACATACACATACAGGGATAGCCATATACTTATATCATCTTACAGAAATGGGACCATATCTATGCTGTACGTCTTGTCCAAACTTTTCTTATTTATTCCTTTTTCTTTGTCTCCCCATTACCTGATCTCCAGCCCACACTCCTCTGCTCCTCCCTACCAATAGCTAACACAAGAAATCACCCAGATATGCAACCTTTCAAATTTATCTCCATTTTCTAAATTATATAAGAGGTTGTTGTTTTTTTTTTTTAAATAATATCTTTTTAACAAAAACTGAGTAATATTGTCTTACTTTGTTGTGTGAATGGCCAATGGTTTTGCTAACTTTTCTATTTGGTTGTTTTTCTTACTTTGAAGGCACATTATAGGTATCGACTATTTTGTATTATTTATTATAGACATTCTTTCGTGATCTAGCATATGTATTCTGACTTTATGATTTATGGTATTCTGACATACTTTTAACACTGTTTTGCATAATAAATTATGCCTGTTCATCTTGTAGTTTCTGGGTTTCCATTCTTTAAATCAACTCACTTTAGCCATATATATATATATATATATATGTTCCAATTTTTCTGTTAAATTGTTTAGGCAGTTTAAAGTATGAAATAAAAGTCTAATCAATATTTAATTCTTTATACAAACTCCATTTTAAGTACCAAAAATCTTGTTTTTCATTTGGTTTCAGTTATTTTTTAATTAGTCTTACCACCCGGACTGCCATTACCTAAGGTCAGCAATTTTTATGCTGGAAAGCCTTGGTGTGATGAATCTCTGTGTGTGACTCCTTTCCTCATCTTTTTGTCCCTATGCTAATTCTGAACTAGTTCACATTCAGACCCATTTCTTATCTCCAAACCAGGAGACTCAGGAGGAAGAGGGCTGAGGCCTGCCGCCTGCATTTCTCTGTTTCCTCATCAACTGCCTCCAGCTGGGTTCACTTAACAGGAGATACTAGGTGAAATTAAAGAGTGGGAGGAAGGGAGAAGCCAGGGCATTCCTCCTCATTTTCTGAATCGGCCAGCATCTCTAGAGACAGCCAACTCTCCTCTACGATCCCAGTTCTGTAGCCTTGGCCCCCAAACTCCTACATGATTCCCCTTCTCTCTTTGCACATCTTGAAGGTAGAAGCTTCCTGATGTTGTTGAACTCTAGCTAGCCTTGCTGTCCCTTTTCGGCTTCTAAGTTTTCCATCATCTAAGTAAACCAGTTCTCTGCTTTAAATTCTGTATATTTACTTGATTCAATCTGATACATTCTCCAGTAATATTTAATCATGTGCCTTAATCAGAAGAAAAGCTCCAATTTTCTTTTTTAAGCAATAAATAACACGATGGCCTGCCACACTGCAGTACAATTACTGAGAATAGCTCATTCTCACCTACTCAACACCAAATGCAATATCAAACACTGCTTAATGTCACATAACCACCACCTCCAGAAATACAGGATCCAATTTTTCCACCACCACAGAAATGATACTATCTTCATTCACAGATTCTGTAGACTCTGAATTTAGTTCACAATTTCTCTGTTCTTCCTTGCCCTTCAATAGCATCTTTTCACTTGTGATTCCACTCAGTTCAGTCACCAGTCACGTCTGGCTCTTTGTAACCCCATGAATCACAGCACACCAGGCCTCCCTGCCCAACACCAACTCCCAGAATTCACTCAAACTTACATCCATGGAGTCAGTGATGCCATCCAGCCATCTCATCCTCTGTCGTCCCCTTTTCCTTCTGCCCCCAATCCCTCCCAGCATCACAGTCTTTTCCAATGAGTCAACTCTTAGCATGAGGTGGCCAAAGTACTGGAGTTTCAGCTTTAGCATCAGTCCTTCCAAAGATCTTCTTTAGAATGGACTGGTGGGATGTCCTTGCACTCCAAGAGACTCTCAAGAGTCTTCTTCAACACCACAGTTCTAAAGCATCAAGTCTTCGGTGCTCAGCTTTCTTCACAGTCCAACTCTCAAATCCATACATGACTACTGGAAAAACCATAGCCTTGACTAGACGGACCTTTGTTGGCAAAGTAATGTCTCTGCTTTTGAATATGCTATCAAGGTTGGTCATAATTTTCTTTCCAGGAAGTAAGCGTCTTTTAATTTCATGGCTGCAGTCACCATCTGCAGTGATTTTGGAGCCCCCAAAAATAAAGTCTGACACTGTTTCCACTGTTCTCCCAACTGTTTCCCATGAAGTGACGGGACCAGATGCCATGATCTTAGTTTTCTGAATGTGGAGCTTTAGGCCAACTTTTTGACTCTCCTCTTTCACTTTCATCAAGAGGCTCTTTAGTTCCTCTTCACTTTCTGCCATAAGGGTGGTATCATCTGCATATCTGAGGTTATTGATATTTCTCCTGGCAATCTTGATTCCAGCTTGTGTTTCTTCCAGCCCAGTGTTTCTCATGATGTACTCTGCATAGAAGTTAAATAAGCAAGGTGACAATATACAGCCCTGACGTACTCCTTTTCCTATTTGGAACCAGTCTGTTGTTCCATCCACACAGTCAAAGGCTTTGGCATAGTCAATAAAGCAGAAATAGATGTTTTTCTGGAACTCTCTCACTTTTTCCACTAAATGTATCGATTAATAAAATCTTTTCCCTTTGAGACTTCATGCTCTCATCCATCTAAACTGAGCTGCCAGATTTATTAAGTAACTGAGCAAGTATACATTGCGAACACAGTATTTGCCAAACAGCATACAATGCAGAAGCTACAGATTCATCATGATATAGTCTCTCTGAAATCTCAGTAAGCTGGTAACTATAATTCAGTGTGATAAAGAATGTTTTGGTACCTAGAATTCTGAGATTCCCCCAGAATCCCCAATTCAGGTTTGCATGCTTTGTACAGGCAAGATTGTGGATATGTATAGGCAACATTTGTGAAAATGAGGGAGAAGTCATTTCCTCGATTAGGTTACATTACATATGTAATTATACATTACATATGACAAAGGCAATGGGTATTCATTCCTGTGATTATGTGATTTACATAAGGCTGTTCAAGCTGGTTTTAGAAAAGGCAGAGGAACCAGAGCCCAAATTGCCAATATCCGCTGGGTCATCAAAAAAGCAAGAGAGTTCCAGAAAAACATCTATTTCTGCTCTACTGACTATGCCAACGCCTTTGACTGTGTGGATCACAATAAACTGTGGAAAATTCTGAAAGAGAGTGGAATACCAGACCATCTGACCTGCCTCTTGAGAAACCTATATGCAGGTCAGGAAGCAACAGTTAGAACTGGACATGGAACAACAGACTGGTTCCAAATAGGAAAAGGAGTACGTCAAGGCTGTATNCCTGGAGAATCCTATGGACAGAGGAACCTGGCGGGCTACAGTCCATGGGGTCACAAAGAGTCGGACACAATGGAATGACTGAACTACAACAACAAGGACCATGTTAGAGAACACTTATCATGAAGGTACTCCTTATCAGGTGCCAACTGAAGAAAAAATCTCAGGAAACAGTGAATTTAGTCAACATACACCTTCAAAGTCTCAGACATGAGCTGCTGAGAGGAATAAATAAAGTTAAGATGTTTTCACTTACAACTCTCAATTCAGGGAGATTAAACATTTACATCTCTTTTCCTTAAATGACTAACACATCTAGGTGGGGTGAGATTATTCACAGGTTATTTTTTTTTAATTTTCCAAATCTCTGGCACAGGACTGGCAATATCCCTGTAATGTTCGTTTCACTTAAAGAGTGGTGTTGCAGGAGAAAACAAAAAATAATTTTATTTACACACTGTAAGATGACTAGCTGACAAAGAGCTTTCATAAGGGTATTTGTTTCAGTGAAGTAAACTGGCATTGATGCAGAGAGACTGATTCAAGAGAAAAGGATGCCAAAGAGGAAACAACAGAGGGATAGAAATTAAAAAGTAATAAAGGAAGAAGTTTAGTGACTAGCAAGAAATTGCTTATCCATGGCCATTTATTGAAATTATACTTTCAATAACATGCTATAAGTAATACCAAAATCTTTATATTTTAAAGGCACATTTAATATTTATTTCAAAGTCTTAAGGAACTCTTCACTCAAGTTAATATACTTTTTGGCATACTTGATATAAAAATCTACATACAGAAAATATAGTACATCAACTGAAAAAAATGCACAACCCAAAAGCTGAGAATTATGTTTTATTCAGTGGAATTTCTAAACTTAAACCCAGGGGCAGCCTCTTAGCTCTAAAGGACTGCTCTGAAGAGGTAAGGAGGGAGCCAGGACGTAGAGGAGTTTTTACAACAAAAACTCNTCTACATACAGAAAATATAGTACATCAACTGAAAAAAAGGCACAACCCAAAAGCTGAGAATTATGTTTTATTCAGTGGAATTTCTAAACTTAAACCCAGGGGCAGCCTCTTAGCTCTAAAGGACTGCTCTGAAGAGGTAAGGAGGGAGCCAGGACGTAGAGGAGTTTTTACAACAAAAACTCAGAACATCCAAAGGTTGCTGTTAATTAAAGAAAATCAGACATCTCAAGTCAATGAAGTTAGCACTTTCCTGTATATGGGAAGATGTAAGAGTCTGGGTTCACTGAAATCATTCCTTTGATATGCACCTTCACTATCTGGGGCCAGTATCTGTTTTTGTTTTCCATCTAGAATCCCTTCAGTCAGGGCGGCTGCAGTGGTTGATGGCCAGAGAGCCCCAACATCCTGTGTTTACTGACATGGCAGGTGACATTCTCTGTGCACAAGTAAAACTATCCCATTCTTATCCCTATTATGTTTTCCCTTCCTCTACAAGTATGTGGAGGGTCATAAGGCAGAGTGTTGAGTTGGACTGTGAAGAAGGCTGAGGGCCAAAGAAGTGATGCTTTTGAACTGTGGTGTTGGAGAAGACTCTTGAGAGTCCCTTGGACTGCAAGGAGATCCAACCAGTCCATTCTGAAGGATATCAGCCCTGGGTGTTCTTTGGAAGGAATGATGCTAAAGCTGAAACTCCAATACTTTGGCCACCTCACGCAGAGTTGACTCATTGGATAAGACTGTGATGCTGGGAGGGATTGGGGGCAGGAGGAGAAGGGGACGACAGAGGATGAGATGGCTGGATGGCATCACTGACTCGATGGATGTGAGTCTGAGTGAACTCTGGGAGTTGATGATGGACAGAGAGGCCTGGCGTGCTGCGATTCATGGGGTCACAAAGAGTCAGACACAACTGAGCAACTGAACTGAACTGAACTGAAGGCAGAGTGTTTAAGATTCCATATTCACACTTGATAACAAGGTTGTTTTATTCATTTTGGCTTTAGCTTCACAACTGAGGAAAGCACAATGCTGCTCAAGGCATCTTCTCTTATTTTTCTGCTGAAAAATAAGCCCTGGATCTCGGCATAATAAATACTCAGCACCTTTGCGGCACTGTTCAGTATAAACCACATTATGATTCTGTCTTATATGTTTAAACAAGAACAGGGNTTTGGCTTTAGCTTCACAACTGAGGAAAGCACAATGCTGCTCAAGGCATCTTCTCTTATTTTTCTGCTGAAAAATAAGCCCTGGATCTCGGCATAATAAATACTCAGCACCTTTGCGGCACTGTTCAGTATAAACCACATTATGATTCTGTCTTATATGTTTAAACAAGAACAGGGTTCACAGGGAGGTGAAAGAGTTTAAACTTTCCTTTTTTTCCTGGATTTGGCTCTTGCTCAATATCCCTCAGGAAATGAGCTGTTAAGGGATGTGCTGCCACATCACAATTTTGAAAGAAGATATCTTAAAACCACCAAAGTAAACCTTCCTCTGGATAATTTAGCAGACTGACTATAGCACATTTCATCACCGACCAACAGAGCAGAAATAGCTACTACAGCCAAAGGCTAGTTCCAAAAACGTTTCTGAACAGTCTTCTTGAGCTTTAGCTTCACGGTTCCATATTTAATCACTTCAGCACTTTGCTGGTTAAACAACTCTGATACGAAATGTGAATCCCAGAAATTGTTGTTTCATCCCAAACAGTTGGAAAACTTTTCCCCTACCGATTGTTACAGATGCAAAAAGATCATTCCAGATCCCTATTATTTATTCTGCTCAATGAATTGTCTTGTTCTGTGGTTTTCAGAAACTTTAACCAACTGTCTTAGTATCTTTTTGTCTCATTTTAGATTACTGCTTTAAACAAATGATCCAAGCTCAGAACTGAATTTATGGCAGCAGATTCAGACTCAAGCCCTGCAGAGCACTGGTATCTATTCTCCACATAACATGTAAGAACAGTTTCCCTAGGTCAAGCAGGGCAAGACCTCCAGATCTCTGATTCACATAGCCATTGTTTACAAATTTTCTCTAAATTCACTTCTTTTAAAATAAATTGAGTATCTTTGTGAAAACATAGATACTATAAAACTACTGTTGCTGTTTAGTCGCTAAGTCATGTCCAATTCTTTGTGACCCGATGGACTGTAGCCTGCCAGACTCCTCTGTCCATGAGATTTTCCAGGCAAGAATACTGGAGTGGTTTGTCATTTCCTACTCCAGGGGATTTTCCTGACTCAGGGATCGAACCTGTGTCTCCTGCATTGGGAGGCAGATTCTTTAGCACTGAGCTACCTAGGAAGCCCCTCTAACACTACTAATTTTCTTTAATTTTTAAGAAATTAAATATTACTTCAATGACTTTAACTCTGAAATGTTACAAATGGCAAATGAATTTTTCTTAGAGCATACAAGATATCAGAAATGTTACCGCTTTCTGTGCATCAGTGATGTTGATGAATTTGATCAATGTATGATCATTTAAGAATCCACTGGGATAGAATATGAGCCAGTTGGTGTGAACCCAGCTGTGTCCACCACTTTTTAATCATCTGTGAGGGTCATGTGTCATGTACCACAGCTAAATTCTGAGTGAATGGCAGTTGACCAGAGGGGGACTGACATGCAAATATGTTCCTTGCACATATGCTCTTGATTCTAAATGATTTGAGGCTCTGTTTTATATCACTAAAACCCAAGAGTGTCCGGGTATGAGGGGGTCTAGCCCAAACAGAAACCAAATCAAGTGAATCTCTGAATGGGCCAAGCAGAACCAAAGTTGTCCTTCACTTTCTCCAGGATTTGAGAGGTGATGGTCTCTGAAAGAGCTTTACCCTATGTCTCCTCTCCCTTTAGTTCTAGGCTCTAGGTCCAGCTCCCTCATCTAGATCCATTCTTAAACTGCTAGGGATCTCTGGATAAGCAGCATATCCATGTGGACTACACATCTATATGACCATTCTCTGCGTGATTAAACTCTTTACTATGAAAAAACCATCACAGGCCCCATTGAGCCATCTGATTCCAGGCTGGTCCCGTCAGATTCTAGGAACTTTGTTAAGCAAAGGAAGAAGCTCCTCCCAGCCGATCTTACCTTGTGAAACAGACATGTTAGTTCCAGAAACTCTCACAGACCTAAGTTACAGTAAGTCCATTGGAATATTATATGATGCAGAGCTTTTCTTCATGTTAGCAGCCATAGCTTGGACACTGAGAATAAGGTCAGGGGGTTTTCCTCCTGTTGTATTATATATTTTAATAGTAATCAAAAAATCACAATATTAACCTGCTTGCACTGCTTTGTCAAGTGAGTTTGCCCCATCGGTATTTTGTATTACTATTTATCTTTAATATTTTTCTTTGGGAGTGCCTTTGCACTGCTGCTGCTAAGTCACTTCAGTCATGTCCGACTCTGTGCGAACCCAGAGACAGCAGCCCACCAGGCTCCCCCATCCCTGGGATTCTCCAGGCAAGAACACTGGAGTGGGTTGCCATTTCCTTCTCCAATGCATGAAAGTGAAAAGGGAAAGCGAAGTCGCTCAGTCGTATCCAACTCCTAGTGACCCCATGGACTACAGCCTACCAGGCTCCTCCGTCCATGAGATTTGCCAGGCAAGAATACTGGAGTGGGCTGCCACTGCCTGCTCCCTAAACAAAGAAAAATTCTTCCTGTTCTCCATCTCCCTGTCCTTCGGGATGATGTTATACCAAACACTAATTTACAAAAAGAATGGTCTCTCAAAAGTGATGAAATACCAAAACTTTAAACCCCTTAACTGCTGCTTGTTTCAAATCTTAACAACACTGAATTCTAATTTAGTCTCAACATTATAAATTAACATTCCAATCATTCTTTTTATCTAGCAATGATGCAAGATATCAAGTTGAGATTCCATCACAAGAAGACATACACTTTCCACACAGTGTATGTTTGGTTTTGCGTTCAGGCACCTGGGAGAATACTAGATTAATAATGCCTGTCATTTTCAGGTAACTTAAGTTTCCACTGTGTAATATAAAACCAACTCAAATAGGATTTTTAGCATGCTTTTTATTACTTATTAGACTTTCACTTAGTGAGACACAGTATGTATATGAGTATGTCAGCTTATGTCTCAGTTCAGTTCAGTCGCTCAGTCATGTCCGACTCTTCACAACCCCATGAATTGCAGCACGCCAGGCCTCCCAGTCCATCACCAACTCCCAGAGTTAACCCAAACCCAAGTCCATCAAGAAGGTGATGCCATCCAGCCATCTCATCCTCGGTCGTCCCCTTCTCCTCCTGCCCCCAATCCCTCCCAGCATCACAGTCTTTTCCAATGAGTCAACTCTTCACATGAGGTACCCAAAGTATTGGAGTTTCAGCTTTAGCATCAATCCTTCCAAAGAACACCCAGGGCTGATCTTTAGAATGGACTGGTTGGATCTCCTTGCAGTCCAAGGGACTCTCAAGAGTCTTCTCTAACACCACAGTTCAAAAGCATCAATTCTTCAGCACTCAGCTTTTTTCACAGTCCAACTCTCACATCCATACATGACCACTGGGAAAACCATAGCCTTGACTAAACGGACCTTTGTTGGCAAAGTAATATCTCTGCTTTTGAATATGCTATCTAGGTTGGTCATAACTTTTCTTCCAAGGAGTAAGCGTCTTGTCACCATCTGCAGTGATTTTGGAGCCCAAAAAGATCAAGTCTGACACTGTTTCCACTGTTTCCCTATCTATTTCCCATGAAATGATGGGAACAGATGCCATGATCTTCATTTTCTGAATGTTGAACTTTAAGCCAACTTTTTCACTCTCCACTCTCATTTTTATCAAAAGGCTTTTTAGTTCCTCTTCACTTTCTGCCATAAGGGTGGTGTCATCTGCATATCTGAGGTTATTGATATTTCTCCCAGCAATCTTGATTCCAGCTTGTGCTTCTTCCAGCCCAGCATTTCTCATGATGTACTCTGTTTCCCCCAAATACATGATATTATACTTTCAAGTTAAGGACTAAGTGTTAGGAGAANTTTCTGCCATAAGGGTGGTGTCATCTGCATATCTGAGGTTATTGATATTTCTCCCAGCAATCTTGATTCCAGCTTGTGCTTCTTCCAGCCCAGCATTTCTCATGATGTACTCTGTTTCCCCCAAATACATGATATTATACTTTCAAGTTAAGGACTAAGTGTTAGGAGAAGCACACTGATTGAAACCGCCCGCCCTGGCCAGGAACCATAGTAACTATTTGCATGAGTTGTTTCATGACAGGAGGTCTTGGTAAGGAACACAGAACTAATAAGCCTCCAATAACCAGAAGAGTTTGGGAAAGGTCAAAATGAGACACCACATGTCCGACCACCTCCCAGAATCCTTCTCTCTGGC
>SJYA01000860.1:0-10503 GCA_006410615.1 Neotragus moschatus
ATATACATACACACATATGTTTAAGAGTCAAGGAGTTAAGTATCTGAGATAAGTAAGGGCATTTTTCTTTTTAGAGAATTTGTCAATTCTCTAGGGTAGGAGAGACTGAATGGAAAGCAGTAGTTCAAGGATACTAACGCTAAGTATATGCCTTCCTTATGACCCATTCATTTGCATCAATATCTGATTCTTTTATGGGGAACCATGGGAACCACTGTTGGGAAGACAGAGGTTGGAATTTAGGACTGCAAAGAAGACTAGCACTTGAAGGAAGAGAGAAAATTACAAGGCAGGATCTTAATTTTTGATGACCTTGTCTTTCAAGATGTTTGTTATTTCTCCAATTGTATATTTTTAGGAGCATACTCACAAAACAAGCAGAAGGCAACAGCTGCGAGGCTAAACATGCATGCTATGATCTTCCAACTATTGGAAATGATAGTCTGTTCCAATAGTATCTGGAAAACATCTGGTCATCTTGGAGCTGCTGCTGCTGCTAAGTCGCTTCAGTCATGTCCCACTCTGTGTGATCCCACAGACGGCATCCCACCAGGCNGCAACAGCTGCGAGGCTAAACATGCATGCTATGATCTTCCAACTATTGGAAATGATAGTCTGTTCCAATAGTATCTGGAAAACATCTGGTCATCTTGGAGCTGCTGCTGCTGCTAAGTCGCTTCAGTCATGTCCCACTCTGTGTGATCCCACAGACGGCATCCCACCAGGCTCCCCCGGCCTTGGGATTCTCCAGCCAAGAACACTGGAGTGGGTTGCCATTTCCTTCTCCAATGCATGAAAGTGAAAAGTGAAAGTGAAGTCGTTCAATAGTGTCCGACTCTTAGCAACCTCATGGACTGCAGCCTACCAGGCTCCTCCGTCCATGGGATTTTCCAGGCAAGAGTACTGGAGTGGGGTGCCATCGCCTTCTCTGCACCTCAGAGAGTCTAGGTCTTTTGGCAACTTTCCCATTGTTGTGGAATGGTGTTGAGTGGCCGTTATCTCCTTATCTGGTATTGCTAGTTGGTTTCAGAGTGTGTTTACCTCTGTAGCTTTTGCACTCTATTATTTTTACTCCTCTAGCCAAATTGCTGGCCATTTAGTCTTTAAACAGTCTCTTTACATCTCAGTCCTCCAGCAATTTTTATTAAAGTGGCTCTGTATCCGAACTGTGGTTTAGAATCACCTGGAGACTTTCCAAAAAGCTCTCATACTTTGTATTTATACAAGATTAATTGAATTAGAAACTCTGGAAGTATTTGCTAGAAATTGACTTTGAATAGCAAACACACACCACTCCAGGTGATTCTTTATATTTTAACAGAAATACTATATGCATAGTGTAAAATGTACTAATGTTTGATGTGATACAGTCTGATAAGATTTTATACATAAATATCCTTATGTAACCAGCCCCCTAGACTAAGATATATGGCATTTTCCACAAAGATGTCTCTCATTTCATTTCACCGTCTATAAGCCACCTATAGAAGTAACTGCTATCTGACTGCTATCATCAGAGATTTACCCTTGTTTTTGAATTTTATATGGGTGCAATTACTTACTATATACTGCTTGGTATAAATGTTTTTGGGCTTCTATTTCTATTGAACTGACACATGTTGCATGTAGTAGGGGTTTGTTACATTTTCCTGAGTTTAATGTTCCATTGTATTAACATATCAAATTTATCTTAGTGTTGATAGAATTTTAGTTGCTTCACCTCTGAGACTAATATAAACAAGTATTAAAAAATACAAACTTTCTCCACATTTTTGATGGATATTGGTACTTATGATATTACATATATATATCTAGGAGGGGAATGAATGGGTTATAAGGAAAGCATATATTCAGCATTGGTATACATTCTATATAGTTTCCCAAAGTGGTTGCACCAATTTCTACTTCTAAAAGCAGTGTATCAGCGTCTCAGTCATTCTACATTTTTATCAAAGTCAGTATTGTCAGTTAGAAAAAAAAATAGCATCAAGGTAGGTATATGTGCTGTGCTTAGTCGCTCAGTTGTGTACGACTCTCTGCGACCTCATGGATTGTAGCCTGCCAGGCTACAATCTGTTCATGGAATTCTCCAGGCAAGAATACTGGAATGGGTTGCCACGCTCTCCTTCAGGGGATCTTCCCAACCCAGGGATCAAATCCAGATCTATTATTGGCATTGCATGCGGATGCTTTACCATCTAAGCCACCACATTAAGGTTTTAATTTGCATTTTCCTTTTGCCAATGATATTAAGATCCATTACAGATGCTAACAGAAATTTCATATTTATTCTTGATGAATTGAAAATTCAAGCATTTTGCTTTTTTTTCTCTGTTGCATCTTCTTATCACTTATTGTTTATGTTTAGGTGCACTTAATATAATCTGGATATGAGTCCTCACTTTCTTTCCAGTCTAATAATGCCTTTGGTGATGAAAATTCTCAGTTTTAATGAAGACAATTTTATAAATGTTTCCTTTTACAGTTCATTTTTTAATATTTTGTCAATAAATATATACTTACTTAATATTACATTGAAAATATTAACTCCATACTTTATCTTAAGCCTAAAGAAAGCACTTGTGATTTTTCACATTTTGAATCAAATGACTTTTGATGTTATTAAATATTACTAAATAGGTCTCATATTCCGCAGTTTATACAGAATAATAGCCCCAAAAGATAGCCACACTCTAATCCTCAGAATTGTTGCATAGGTTAACTTGATGGCATAAATTATTTTGCAAAAATAATTAAGCTTAAATAACTTAAAGATGGAAGATTATCATGAATATCCTAAGTGAGCACAATCTATCACGAGCCCTTAAAAAGCAAAGGATTTTTCCTACTTACAGAGACCAAGAGAAATGGCAGCATGAGGACTCTGCCCACCACTGCTGACTTTGAAGACGGAGGTAAGGGCCACAAGGGATGCAGGTGGTCTCCACAAGCTGGGAGAGGTAAGGAAGTGGATTCTCACATTCTTCCTGCTACTTTTCTCCAGGAAGAAATACAACCCTGCTGATGCATTGGTTTTAGCCAAATGAGACCCATGTTGGAATTCTGACCCCAGAATTCTAAGATAATAAATTTGCATCAGTTCAAGTTAATAAATTATTTTAATCTGTTGTAACAATCAGAATGCATATACATATATATGTGTGTGTATATGCATATGTCCTTAGTATACCTATCTTTATTTTTACATGTATAATGTGTTATACTTTCTCAAAGGTCATACCATTGCACTTCTAATTTCTCTAACCCTTGTAAGTAAAGAATTCATAATTGATCTATCACAAAATCAAACCTAATATTTTCCAAATATTTGGTGAGCAATATTGGCAGAATAAGTAGGACGATTCTTACTATTTTTGATGTTTTACTGATGGAACACAGGAATTCTGCATGACTTAGAAAGTATGCAGCCTAAAATAAAGGCTAAAACATGAACAATGTAAAATGTTTTGAAAAATGTTCAAAGTAATTTAGGATGTTCTGGTAAAGGCAAGTGAGAACAGATGGCTGATGGTGGATCATCATCAATCTCAGTCACTTAGACTGAAATAAACTTCTAAAATAAAGAAGAGTAATTCAACAGGATACAGAAATATTAAAATCACTTTAATTCCCTCAATTTTATTTTCCATTTAGAAACATAATACTGAGCTACAGTTGTGTCTACTGTGTGAACCTGCTCCCAAACTGGAGGACACCCTATCCGAGTAGTTGGTCTCATTTTTAAGACAGACTTAAAGATTACACTATTTAAGCCTACTCTGCTATTCTGCTGTTATAATATATGCCTGACCCCAAAACTCAAATTGGTAAATTTATGTAAACTACACTTATAAAATATTATGTGATCATATTAAAATATATAGGTTTATAAAAATAATTTGAAACAGACATTCTTAAAGTATTTAAGTTGACAGAAATTTATATGTGTGTATAATACTTAGCAAAACAAGACAGTCAACTAACATATTGATAGCACGTTTACATCATGGCTCATGGAAACACACACACATTCAATTCACACATCAGCATGAACATAAACACAAATTTATGCACTGAATTGAAAATACTACAAATGTAATTCTGATATCAACTCTCCTATCTACAACTTTCTTAGAAACTGTTGAAAACCTCTAATAATTTCTGAGGGCCAAGATTTAACCTGCAGATTTGATAGACGTAAACTTCAATTTTCCTTATATAACACCATAGGTTCATGGTAGTATTGATATTTATTAATGTGTATTAATAATGTTAATATGTTAACATAATATTTGTAATATAAATATTATAATATAAAAAACCAGCATTCTTTTGCTTCACATTCTTTGAGTAAGATAGTGTGTTTTAATTAAGGACGATTCCCTATAAACTCATTAGTCTGTGCATGTGAAAATGGTTTAATGTCCATTTCAATACAACTCTGCCTGTTGGCTCCATGGAAGTGTTTTCCTTTCATTTTATTTCACAAATGTTTGAAGACTACTTTACCAAGTGTTTCCTTTCCAGTCAATTGAGTCAGAAGATTTTATAAAATCTTTATAGAAAATATTTTTCTTCATAACCATTGGAAAATATATATTATAAGTGAATTATAATAGCCTGCAGATATGTAAAAACATTTTAGACCTCTTTTGCCTTTTAAAACTTACACTGTCAGGGCGTGGAAGTGGCAGATGTGTTCCTTTGCCTGGGGGCAGAGGTCCTGGCATAGGGTTTCTGGGTTTAGGATTCCTCAGAGTGAATGAAGAGTCCAGATCAGGGCTGGCCTGCTCAGAAGTAGAAGCCAGAGTCCTCTGGTGACTGAGCACCCCAACAATGAAGTCATGTTCTTTGCTCCCACTGTTCTAGTTGGAGTCCAGCTGTGGCACAAGGTGTCCCTGCTCTGCTTCTCTGCAGGTAGGAGGCCAGAGAAAGGGTTGGGAAGGTATTTAGGTGCTAACCTGTCTCGGGTGACTTATTTCCAAAAGTGTCTCTGTGGTAGGGAGACAGGTGAATATACTAAAATTTCCTTCTCTGGGTGTATCATCGAGAAGAGGTAGCTCCAGCCTAGAGACTGTAGGACTGGCTTCCCAGGTGAGCTGGAGATGTGGGCAGTATGTGAGCAATGCTCTCCACAAGCATGGTGTGGGAGCATCAGAGAACTGCTCACATTAGCTTCCAGTCAATACCTACATCTGAGTTGGAAGCTGCAACAGTAATCAATATTCTGTGGAAATTTTTCACTTACAGAAAGGTCAAAAAAACAACCAAACAGAATCTAGGCTATGTCTGCCCTGTTCAACCTTTCAAATTTTCCTTGTAACAGTGGCAAAAAATGTCCTGATGCTCTTAGAATTCATTTTGTACCAGAAAGACGCATATGTCAAATTAAAGAGAGACATTATTTGGCTAGGAAATAATCATATAGGTCATTTTAGAGTTCAGCTCCACTCATCTTTCACTGAAGGGGTCTTTGAAAGAATACGTCCTCCTTCACCATACAGAAAAGATGGACTAAGAAAACAGAAACTGACCATGATACTGGATTATGATGATAACTGCACAGCTGCATGAATGAAATAATTGAACTGTACATATAAAATGGGTGAATTTTATAGCATGTAAAATTATGCCTCAGTAAAGATCTTTATAACAGCAACAAAACCTACACAGTCAAGTTTTGGGATTATGTATTCATACATAAAGCAACTGGACAATTTTTAGACCAGAAATTATAACCTATAATTTTAAAATAAAATGTATTTGAATATTTACCACACACATGTTAATAAACTGAAAGCTTTTTGAACTACTATAAATGAAAACACTGACTAAAATATAAACCAGATTAATAAACTGGGCATTAATGTCCATGTTAAAATCCCATGGTACCTATGTGAAGTACCTAGCCAAATAGCAATATTTCTAGAGTCAACTCATGAAAATGATCAGTGATCATGAGTGTAAATANGTGACACATGTTAATAAACTGAAAGCCTTTTGAACTACTATAAATGAAAACACTGACTAAAATATAAACCAGATTAATAAACTGGGCATTAATGTCCATGTTAAAATCCCATGGTACCTATGTGAAGTACCTAGCCAAATAGCAATATTTCTAGAGTCAACTCATGAAAATGATCAGTGATCATGAGTGTAAATATTCCAGGTATGTTATTTCTATTTGTTTGTTTTATTATTGTTTACCTTGTTTTATATGCATTATATTATTTTTGCAGCAAAAACTAATTAATAGATATCCATAGAGTGATTAAAATGTTATGTAGAAAAAATTAGAAAAATGTGCAAAAGACACTATTGTGGTAGTAACACTATGCCTATAAATACATAATCAAAAAAATGGAAAATTTATGAAACAAAAATTCAAGTTAGAATATTTCAACAAAATATAGTAATTTGGAGGGAGAAAAAAAAAAAGAAACCTCTGAAGTTTTTAATTCTAATTTTACAGTTACAGAAAACAAGTCCATCTGGGCCTGGAAGTACAATTCCTGGAAGCATGGACACCTCAGGACCCTTGCTCCAGTCCCAAATTTCAGACAAAAGGAAGACACAATATGAACTCAGAATTTCACCCACTTATATATAAACCACTTAGGAACATACAGCTCCTCCTTTGTTGTTGTTCAGTCACTCACTTATGTCTGACTCTTTGTGAACCCACTGACTGCAGCACACCAGGTGTCCCTGCCCATCACTGTCTCCTAGAGCCTACTCAAACTTGTCCATTTAGTTATGGCACCCCACTCCAGTACTCTTCTCTGGAAAATCCCATGGACAGAGGAGCCTGGTGGGCTGCAGTCCATGGGGTCGCAAAGAGTCGAATACAACTGAGCGACTTCACTTTCACTTTTCACTTTTATGCATCGGAGAAGGAAATGGCAACCCACTCCAGTGTTCTTGCCAGGAGAATCCCAGGGACGGGGGAGCCTGCTGGGCTGCCGGCTATGGGGTCGCACAGAGTCGGACACGACTGAAGCGACTTAGAAGCAGCAGCAGCAGCCATTTAACCATCTCAATCTCTGTCATCCCTTTCTCCTCCTGACTTCAGTCTTTCCTAGCATCAGGATCTTTTCCAAAAAGTTGCCTCTTCACATCAGGTGGCCAACAAACTGGAGTTTCAGCCTCAGCAACAATCCTTCCAATGAATATTCAGAGTTGATTTCCTTTAGGATTGACTGGTGTGATCTCCTTGCAGTCCAAGGGACTCTTAGGAGTCTTGTCCAACACTATAGTTCAAAAGCATCAATTTTTCAGTGCTCATCTTTCTTTATTGTCCAACTCTCACATCTCTACATGATTACTGGAAAAACCACAGCTTTGACTATACAGACCTTTGCTGGCAAAGTAATGTCTCTGATTTTAATATGCTATCTAGGTTCATCATAACTTTTCTTCCAAGGAGCAAGTGTCTTCTAATTTTCTGGCTGCAGTCACCATCTGAAGTGATTTAGGACCCAAGAAAATAAAGCCTGTCACTGTTTCTACTGCTTTTCCATCTACTTGCCATGAAGTGATGGCCCCAGATGCCATGATTTTAGTTTTTTGAATGTTGAGTTTAAGCCAGCTTTTTCACTCTCCTCTTTCACATTCATCAAGAGTCTCTTTAGTTCTTTGCTTTCTGCAATAAGGGTAGTGTGATCTCCATATCTGAAGTTGTCGCTATTTCAACTCCTCCTTTATATAAATGTATTTATTTGTCCCTAAATTTTTGAAATTATGTATGCTAATGAAAAATAATTCAAACCTCCTTTACTAATATTCTTAATTGCAATGTTTTGACTGAGAAGACATACTTCTTATATGGATTATTTGTAACATTTAACAAAACATGATGATATATTAATCCTGGCATGGGCAAAATTTACAATAGAATGGAATAAATTTACATAATAAACTATTAATGAAGATTATCCAATTATATTTATATATTTACTTGACTATTTTGTAAATAAACCAAGTTATTTAGACAGTTTTTGCTATTATTTTTATTTTGTTTATTTTATTTATTGTTATTTCATTGTGTTATTTAGACAGTTCTTTTGTTATTTTTCAGATATATGGGATGATAATACCACAACTGTGGGGATGAATCATACTATCATAATTTTCTTACACATTGTATTACATGATATAATGTTACTTAAAGGCAGAATGGGAGAAGGCAATGGCACCCCACTCCAGTACTCTCGCCTGGAAAATCCCATGGACGGACGAGCCTGGTAGGCTGCAGTCCATGGTATCACTAGGAGTCGGACATGACTGAGCGAGTTCACTTTCACTTTTCACTTTCCTGCATTGGAGAAGGAAATGGCAACCCACTCCAGTGTTCTTGCCTGGAGAATCCCAGGGACGGGAGAGCCTGGTGGGCTGCTGTCAATGTGGTCGCACAGAGTCGGACACATTTGAAGCGACTTAGCAGCAGCAACAAAGGCAGAATGTGTGTATGTGTGTGTGTGTTCTCAGTTGTGTCCAACTCTTTGTAATCCCATGGACTGTAGCCCACCAGGCCAGGCTCCTCCATCCACGGAATTCTCCAAGCAAGAATACTGGAGTGGGTTGCCACTTCCTTCTCCAGAGGATGTTCCTGCCTCAGGGAACAAAGCCATCTCTCCTGCATTGGCAGGCAGATTCTTTACCACTGAGCTATCTGGGGAGACCCATCAACTAACTTTACTTAATGACATTTACAGAAGCTACAACCAATGACAGCAGAAGCCACATAAATACATTTAAGTACCTGTGAAACAATCACAAATGTAAACTATATACTGACCCACTAAACAGATATCAAACATTTAAAGTAATTGATACTACAGAGAGTCTAGTATCTGACCATAATAAAATGGAGCTGAAAACAAATATTTGGAAATGGAAAAAAATATTTTTAACATAAAATAGTTTGAAAATGAAACACTTGCATGGATCAAAAATCCCAAAAGTTGTGGAACCTAATAAAGTCATTCTTTAGAGGAAAATACATATATGTATGAAGGGGAAAAATATAAAATTAGTGGATTAAGCTTTCAATTTTGCAAACTAGAAAAACAATCCAAAAATTTAAATGCAAAACAAGGACAAAGGAAATAATACAAATGAGAGTAAGAATAAATAAAATTGCAAATAGAAAAACAGAAAATTAAAAATCAAAATTTGAAAAGATCAATAAATTGATAAACTTTCAGAGACTATTGCAAGAGGCAAAGAGAGACAAACATAGAGTTCTGGTGTGGGGATGGCGTAGGTGAGGGTAGAGGCTGGAGAGAGGGGAAAAGAAAAGAAAGAGAAAGATATATATACATAGAGAGAGAAAAATACAAATTATCAGTATCAAGAATGAAAGGGATATCACTACAGACCCCAGAGTGTCAGATGGGAAAGTAAGGGACTACCTCAAACAACACTGCATACACATAATTTATTTGTCTTTATTCATTGTCTCTGAATCAGAAAGCTATTTATTGACTTTACCCCACCTCCCACTAATACACAGACATATAGAGATTTTGTGTATTTTCCTTTCTTGAGGAGTGTCTTTTCAAAATTCTGGTAAATGACCAGTGCTACATATAATCTGAGGCAACAATCGAGTGAGTCTTGACACAGTTTGTTAGGATATACTGAATAGCAACCACGTTAGGATGGCAGTAAAGATGTGGCTTTGAAAATATGAATAACCACCAAGAAAGTCTAAAGATCTGTTCACAAATATGTAATTTAGGAACAGAAAGTAAGAAAGACAGGGAAAGGACATATGACACTAGAGCCCATAATTACTTATAAGACAGACATTTGCTTGATTTGAATATTTATGTGAGACATGAATAAAGAACAGAAATCTCATGTGGGTGATGATATAAGTAATTTAAGTAAGTGGTCTGGCTATATTGGCAGGATTATGAGGGACAGTTAAATGGTTTTTGAGATATGCAAATATGGTAGGAAAAATAATGGCTCCAATCACAGGAATCTATGATATTTAAGAGTACATGTCAAAGAGAATTTAGGTTGTAGATGTGATTAAGATTGCTAATCAGTTGACTAAAATAAAGAGGTTAGGGTGACCCAGGTGGGCTGATTGTAATTATAAGTATCTTTAAAGTAAAAGAGAAAAGTGGGAGAGTCAAAATTAGGGACATGAAGATGGAAGCAATGTTAGAGTGATCCATTTTTCTGACTTTGAAAAGGAGGGAGAAGTCAAAAGTCTAGGAATGTAGGTGGTCTCTAGAAGCTAGAAAAGAAAACAGATGATTTCCTAAAGCTTTCTAAAGGAAACACAACTTAGTTGATCCCTTGATCTTAGAACAGAAAGTCAGTTTTGGACTTCAGATCTACAGAACCATAACTGAGGAGTCTGGCATTGGCAAAGCATGATTTTTTAGGACCGACTACAGGCAACTACAAAGTTTTTATTAGGCAGGCCTCATAGGAAAATCTGTCCCACCCTGCTCCACTCCCCCACCCTCCCCTCCCTCCAGC
>SJYA01000860.1:10679-47869 GCA_006410615.1 Neotragus moschatus
TAGGCTTTGTGCACAACCAGTGCTTTGTAATCTCTGAAGGGAGTTGCAGTAAAGGATTCAGGCCCTTTTATATGCTCTTTATATATTTGCATTCCTAGTTCAATTGTTTTCATTCCTAGGTCTCTTTATTTGAGACCTTGTGCAGAGGTCCTCTTCAGGCATCTCTACCAAGGTCTTTAAAGTAGGTGAGGTGGGAGAAATTTCGATTTTCCCCCATCCAAACTGGGTACCTAGTACTTTTCTACTTTTAGATTCTCCCAACCCGAGTCCATATAACTGCTGCACCCTTTTGTTCAGGGCTATATCAGTGAGATAACCCTCACCATCTGCACTGATTATTCTAACACTGGACTTGGACAAAATTTCATAGAGGAAATGGGATAGGAGGTTTCTCCAGTTTTAGCCTCTTGTTTATACTAGGATAATAAGATATTAAAGCTTTAACTCTCACTTTCGGCTCTTTGCTTTAATCAGCTATTCCAACACCTAGCAGTTTAGCTCTCAATTCCAGCTCAGTTGAGTTCTTGATACTAAGTAATGTATCTGTGTTGTTTTAAGGCACTCAAGTTGTGATGATTTGTTACGGTGGCAGTAGAAAACTGATAGAACAACTGAGTAAGACTTTATCAGTATTCAATTAGAAACTGTATCATTTAAGTACAAGTAACTTGCTGTTACTAAGAGAAACATTTTAAATAATCCCAAATCACTTAAACACATTTGGGTTAAATATACTCTTGATCAGGTACCATGTTTTTCCTGGTAACAGAAATCTTGAAGCACAGCTTAAACAAGAAACTTTAGAATGGACAAGTTCCTCGTTGGCAGCATGAATAACTACGAAATTTCTCTCCAGTAACATAATCATAATTAGGGAAAGTACTTAAGAAAACTATTTAAAGTGTATGGAGATTATCCTAAGGAATTACAGCAAATGAAAGAAAAAGCAGCTAAACATACCAAATCATGGAGAAAAAAAATGAGGGCCTGTGGCATTAGTTCCATGATCCTTTCTCACTGTACCATTTCAGTGACAGAAACTCAACTCTAGGCAGAAGTGTCCAAGAAAATGGACTCCCCCCATCCACCTTCCATCCCCAACCAAAGCTTATTGTTTCTCCTGGAAGGACAGTTCACAACCAGCAGCCTCACTTCAAAAGCTCTCATCCAGGCAAGAGTATGGCCAAAAGATTCTTTCTTCTCAATCACAAGGCAGAATAGCAGAGAATGGGGTATCCTGAATCGGCCCTTGTCAAGGCTGAAAGGCTGATGTAAGGTAGAGGTCCCATGCTGGGAAAGGACTACCTGTGAAAACCAGAGCTTAAATATCGCAGCAGCATTCTTGACCAGTGAAACTGGCATGTCAAACAGAGAGAACCAGGGAAAGAGACAACTACTAAGAAGAGCACTCCCGGAGTCTAAACATTTTTAAGTTTTGAAAGACAAAGACAAAAGAAAACCTTGAAAGCAGAAACAGAAATACTCTCATTATATGTATACATACATATGTATACATGAACCCTGATGAAATTAACTGGATTTATCATCAGGAGCAATGAAGTCTAAAAGGTTATAGGATGATATAATCAAAGTGCTTAAAGAAATCCTATCAGTCTAGAGTCTTCTAGCCAGAAAAAAATATTAATATCTTTCAAAACTGAAGGCAAATAAAGACATTTTCAGACAAACTAATAGAGAATTTATTTCTTGCACATGGCTTTATAGGAAATATTAAAAGATGTTCTTTGGGCTGAAAGCAGGTGACTTAGTAATTTGAATACACACACACACACACATGCACATAGAGGCCCTTGAAGTGTAATCACATATGTAAAAAGTATGAGTTTATAGTTCTTCTCCTTTCTTCTTTTAACTGATTTATTTAAAAAGTTAAATTTAAAAATAAGAATATAATTGTACTGTAGGACCTGTAACACATAGAAAAAAATATATTTGACAATAATAGCAGAAACACAGTGATTGGGAACAAAATCACCAGAGGAAGGTAAGGAAAAGACACTAGGCAGTAACTCAAATTCACAGGAACAAACAAACAGAAACAGAACTGGTAAACAAGGAGGTTAATATAACAAATTCTGTCTGTAGATGTGATTTTTTTAATTTCTACTAGACATAAAATTATATAAAGGAATATTTTCAAAATGCATTTCTGGCTTATAAAAATGCACTATATATATCATTAATAGCACAAAAGTTGGGCAGGGGTAATAAAACTGTGTCTGAGAAATGCTTTTATGTTCACTGGAATTAAGCTCTTTTAAATCTAAAGCAGATTCAGATAAGTTAAAATGTATATGGTTAAAAAAAAATGTATATGGTAAGCTGCAGTACAACCATGAGGGAAACAAGATTAACATAGCTAAAAATCTTTAGAGGAGTTAAACATATATATTATAAAATACTTATATAAAGCAAAAAAGAATATCAGAGTAAAAGAAAAAAAGAGATGACAGAAAGATACAAACTGTAAAATAGCAAAGGTAGATCCAACCATATAAACAATATCCTTAAATGTGTATTGATTAGTATTGTCCATTTAAAAGACGGAGGTTGTCCTCCTATACAAAAAAAACAAGATCCTACTATACACTGTCTACCACAGACACACTAGATTCAACATACTGTTAATAATAGTTTGAAAAATTTAAAAATGGAAAGTATATCATGCAAACAGCAACCTTAAGAAAGCTGGAATGGCTATACTGTTATCAAAGTAGATTTAAAACAAAAACATTCTTAGAGATTAAGAGGATCATTAAAAATGACAACAAAGACAATCCATCAAAAAGTTATACCAATTATAAAAATATGTATTCATTAAAACAAAGCCCCTGTGTATACAAAATAAAAATTGAGGGAAATACATGATATAGCAGAGTTGAGGGAGACAACACAACAATGATAATTTCAGTGTCTAATTTTCAACAGTTGATTGGGCAACTAGGCAGAGAATCAATAAAGAAATAAAATACCTTAACAGCACTATAAACTATAACTATAAACTAGACCAGACATAAATAAAATATTCCACCATAAAATAGCAGAACAGAGATTATTCTCAAGTGCACATGGGACACAATCCAGAACAGCTGAAATCCTACACCATAAAACTAATTTCAATTAATTTAAAAGGCACAGAACAATACAATGCCTATTCTCACACCATAATAGAGTAAAATTAGAAATGAGTAACAGAAAAAAATTAAAAATCAAAACCATGTGATGATTATATAACATTACATTCCTAAAGAGCCAATGGGTCAATAAAGAAATCACAAGAAAAATTCTGAAAATATTTTGAGATGAAAAACAAACACTGAAACTTGTGGTAGGAAAGTAACTCAGAGCTTAGAGGAAATTTATAGCTGTATAAATGCATAAATGCATATGTTAAAGAGAAGGTCTCATATCAAACACCTCAATATAGGTGCCCTGTAAACTGATATACCGGAATGATTTATGATATGTGAAATAATGTGAATTACATATGAAATGTAAGAACGCTACTATAACTCTATCATTATCAACAATATATGACGTTATCTATTTGTTATATTAATTTTAAATGATTAAGGCAAAGTTTTCACCCTCTTCTGGATATAGTTTACTGTTACAAAAAATTGTTAAAACAAGTTAAATTTCAATATATAATTTAGTTTATATAAATTTCTCCTCAATAGCACTTATCTGAAACACCAAAGCGAAGCAAAAATTATTTCCCACCTGTCATTTTAAATCTTGAAATAAGTTGCAGTCTATAAATATTCATCTCCGCAAACTCACAGTTCCTTTTTCAACAGGTCGAGAACAGAAACAAATCCGAAAGAAATAGATTTGTTGGTTCACAATCTGGGGAGTTGTGTGAAATTTCCGGCCCCCACTTCTGAGGAGGGCGAGGAGAGGACCACGAGAGGGACAGACCACCTCACATTGGTAGGTGGTGGAGTTAAGTTTCAATAAGCAAGGCGACTTGCTGATGAGGTTCATCTTTGGCGGCCAAAAGTGAGTATGTAGACTTCTGCTCTCGCCAACCAGACGCTTAGAACTTTCTGTAAAGCGTCCTTAATGCCGTTCCATCACCCTTCAGACCTCTCTAGACTGTTACTAGCGTATAGCTCTGCGCAGGCTGCGCCCTCCGCAGAGCTGCGGCTGCGCACTGGGAGCAGTGGGCGGGGCCTAGATTCTGAGGCCCAGGAGGCGGGCATGGTGCCTCGCGAGCCTGCTAGTCCGAGCCTTGGGGATTCGACCCGTCCTACTCTCCGTTCAGTCAGCCGTTATGTCCTTTCCGTGACCTCCTCCAGCTGGGTTTTCAGTTCAGTTCAGTTCAGTCGCTCAGTCATGTCTTACTCTGCGACACCGTGAATCGCAGCACGCCAGGCCTCTCTGTCCATCACCAACTCCTGGAGTTCACTCAGACTCGCTGCCATCCAGCCATCTCATCCTCGGTCGTCCCCTTCTTCTCCTGCCCCCAATCCCTCCCAGCATCAAAGTNGTGAAATTTCCGGCCCCCACTTCTGAGGAGGGCGAGGAGAGGACCACGAGAGGGACAGACCACCTCACACTGGTAGGTGGTGGAGTTAAGTTTCAATAAGCAAGGCTACTTGCTGATGAGGTTCGTCTTTGGCGGCCAAAAGTGAGTATGTAGACTTCTGCTCTCGCCAACCAGACGCTTAGAACTTTCTATAAAGCGTCCTTTATGCCGTTCCATCACCCCTCAGACCTCTCTAGACTGTTACTAGCGTATAGCTCTGCGCAGGCTGCGCCCTCCGCAGAGCTGCGGCTGCGCACTGGGAGCAGTGGGCGGGGCCTAGATTCTGAGGCCCAGGAGGCGGGCATGGTGCCTCGCGAGCCTGCTAGTCCGAGCCTTGGGGATTCGACCCGTCCTACTCTCCGTTCAGNTCAGACCTCTCTAGACTGTTACTAGCGTATAGCTCTGCGCAGGCTGCGCCCTCCGCAGAGCTGCGGCTGCGCACTGGGAGCAGTGGGCGGGGCCTAGATTCTGAGGCCCAGGAGGCGGGAATGGTGCCTCGCGAGCCTGCTAGTCCGAGCCCTGGGGATTCGACCCGTCCTACTCTCGGTTCAGTCAGCCGTTATGTCCTTTCCGTGACCTCCTCCAGCAGGGTTTTCAGTTCAGTTCAGTTCAGTCGCTCAGTCATGTCTGACTCTGCGACACCATGAATCGCAGCACGCCAGGCCTCTCTGTCCATCACCAACTCCCGGAGTTCACTCAGACTCGCTGCCATCCAGCCATCTCATCCTCGGTTGTCCCCTTCTTCTCCTGCCCCCAATCCCTCCCAGCATCANCCTCCTCATCCCATCCCTCAAGGTTATCCCGGTACACCAGCCCTGAGCACCCTGCCTCATGAATTGAACCTGGACTGGCAATATACTATATTGAATCAATATAACACGGGGAGAATTGACATCCTAAGTTATTTGCTAATTAAGAAATATGGTATACAGATGAGTTTGTCTTTTAAATTTCTGTCAGCAATATGATCTGACCATATTAAACTCTTCTTTGATAATTGGTATGTTTAGGCTATTTTAAAAGAAATTTTAGATTACATTTTTAATTTCACATCAGTATATTGAAATATAGATGATTTATATGTATTGACTTTATATCTAGCAATTTAATTGACTTATTACTAATAGTGCATTTTATAGGTACTTTTAAAGTTTTCATACATTCATGTCAATTGCACAAGAGCTTTATGTCTTTTAAATCTTTATTTCATGTTATTACATTACTTATGAAGTCCCTCATAATAACGAACCAAAGAGTGAACAAAAATGTATCTTCATCTTTTGTCTTAAGGACAAGTTTGATAGTTAAAAATTAGTTATAAGATGCCAATAGGGTATTTTTAGATATTTTTTGTACTTTGGAAATACTTGCTTCTGATTCTAGATTACTTCCCTGATAATTCTAGGGCTTCCCTGATAGCTCAGTTGGTAAGGAATCCACCTGCAATGCAGAAGATTCTGGTTTGATTCCTGGGTTGGGAAGATCCGCTGAAGAAGAGATAGGCTACCCACTCCAGTACTCTTGGGCTTCTCTTATGTCTCTGCTGGTAAAGAATCCACCTGCAATGCTAGAGACCTGAATTTGATCCTTGAGTTTGGAAGATACCTGGAGAAGGGAACATCTGTCCTCTCCAATGTTCTGGCCTGGAGTATTCAATGCGTTGTGTAGTCCATGGGGTCACAAAGAGTCGGACGCAAAGAGCAACTTTGACTTTCATTTTTTCACTAGATTACTGGAAATTTTCTCATAAGGTATACTGAAATATACTGTTTTTCTTTTATTCTGTTAATGCAGTGATTTTAGCAATTCATAATACAAATTTGCATTCTTAAAATACACTAGATATAGTCCTTACTGATCTTTAGTTTTGTTCTTTCACTGTCAAAAAGAAGTGTGTTAAAATATCTGATTATGTTTATAATTTATCTATTTCTTACTCTGATGTTCCCTTTTAAAAAAGCTTGGAATTCATATTATTAATATGCTTTCTATTTATTGGCCTTTTTTCAACTTTATGGAATGTCTTTTTGAGTCTGTAATACCTCTTTCATTGAAATCTCTCGTGTATGATATTAGTATAGATGTTTACATTTTATTTCTAGTTAAGGTTTTCAGCTTTTTACTTTTGACCTAGCCATGTCCTTATTTTTAAAATCTGTAAACTTTGAATTTTAATGCATTATATTTTTAATCTAACGTAACAAACTTTAGCTTTTCAGTAAAGAAATAAATCCTTTCATAATGAGTATAAATTTCTAAATTAGTTGAGCTTAATTTACCATTACCTGTTTTCCTTTTTTCCTGTCCTGTCTGTTCTTTGCCCTTATACTCCTCATTTCTCAACTTCATTTTACATACTTTTTACATACTTTTCCTTTAATTTTACTGTCCACATCTTATATAAATATTTTATTGATTATTATTGAGACTACATTCTTCACCTGTTATAACTGAACTTAACATAATTCAACTTCATTTCCCATTCCTTCTTTTCCATTATTTAGTCACTAAATTTTACTCATATATATTATATATATATGTTAAAAGACCCCACAAGGCATTGTTATAATTACTGCTACAGATCATTGCTACATTTATGTTTAACTATATGTTTCCCTATTTTAGTACATTTCATTATTTATTTCAATTCTGTGATTTCATCTGAAATTACTGACTTTATCCTGAAAAAAATTCCTATACCTTCTCTTAAAATCGAAACTTATTTGAAACAAAAATCTGCTTTTTTTCTTTTTGTTTATTGATGCCTTCATTAACCTTTACTTTTGTGCTATTTTTGTAGGCACAGAATTTTAGGTTGGTGCTATTTTTGTAGCTACAGAATTTTAGGTGGTGTTGCTACAGTTATTGTCATTTTCATTACTTTAAAGACATCATTTTATTGTCTCCTGCCTTCCCTGCCTTCACATTTTCTGTTAAGGAAGGCATTAGTCTTACTGTTGCTGCTTTGAAATTATTGTCTCTACTAACTTTGATGAGTTTTAAGATTTTCTGCTTGTATTGGCTTTTCAGCATTCTAAGACAAGACTAGATGTGATTTAGTTTCTATTTATCCTGGACTTCCCTGGTGGCTCAGATGGTAAAGCGTCTGGCTACAATGCAGGAGACCCAGGTTCAGTAAGAGCTCCTGGAGAAGGAAACAGCAACCCACTCCAGTATTCTTGCCTGGAAAGTCCCATGGATGGAATAGCCTGATAGGCAACAGTGCATGGGGTCGCAAAGAGTTGGACACAACTAAGTGACTTCTTTCTTTCTTTTTCTTTCTATTTATCCTACTTGATATTTACCAAGCTTCTTGAATTTGTTGGTCATGATATTCATCATTTTTGGATGATTCTCAGACATTAATTCTTCAAATATTGTTTCTGTGCTATTTTCTTCATCTTCTGATATGCCAATACGCACAATCTAGACCATTTAATTGTACATATTATATGCATCTTGGCATTATATTACCATAATTGAAAACAAAACCTTTAATGGACAGGCACCTACTGGGAGACTGGCTGGAAATGCAGAAAATTTTAGAGAAAATGTGTATAAAACATTCCAGAGGTCATGGTAAGGCTGCATTTATGAAACTGAGCAGCAGGTGAATGTCTACAAGAAACACTGGTCAAGGAAGATGGGAAGTATAAAAACAGAAGCAAAGAGAATTTTATACTCATGAAAGTATTTAAAAGTATAGGTAGCCAGACATATGAGAAAATGAAAATGATAGCAACTTTTACTAGCTATAACTCTAAGTTATAAAAGGTTTAAAAAAGAAGGAAATCAAAACAAATGCTTATGACAAGAGAATACACACGGAGCATCCTGTGTAGGTAGAAATAGATGACCACATTCCAGATACAATTAGTGACATCTTACTCCTTGGAAGAAAAGTTATTATCAACCTAGATAGCATATTCAAAAGCAGAGACATTACTTTGCCAACAAAGGTCTGTCTAGTCAAGGCTATGGTTTTTCCAGTAGTCATGTATGGATGTGAGAGTTGGACTGTGAAGAAAGCTGAGCACCAAAGAATTGATGCTTTTGAACTGTGGTGTTGAAGACTCTTGAGAGTCCCTTGGACTGCAAGGAGATCCAACCAGTCCATTCTAAAGAAGATCAGTCCTGGGATTTCTTTGGAAGGATTGATGCTAAAGCTGGAACTCCAGTACTTTGGCCACCTCATGCGAAGAGTTGATTCATTGAAAAAGTCTTTGATGCTGGGAGGGAGGCGAAGGGGACAACTGAGGATGAGATGGCTGGATGGCATCACTGACTCGATGGACATGAATCTGAGTGAACTCCAGGAGTTGGCGATGGACAGGGAGGCCTGGCGTGTTGCAGTTCATGGGGTCGCAAGGAGTTGGACGTGACTGAGCGACCGAACTGAACCGAACTAGACATCTCTCACTGGGGTAGAGCAAGTTCTTAAGCATTTTCATGGCACTGCACAAATCTGAGAGCAGGGTAGTGGGCATAAATATTATAAAAGGGATCAGAAGAAAATAACTGCAGATGAGTAGTTTCCTTTTAAAAGTCTCTTTAGCACAATGCTAAGGAAGAGAAGAAAAAAGTATAGTTAGAATAATTAAAATTTAAAGTATTTACCCTTTCATAGTGGCATATTGCACACTTTTAGAATATGAAGCACATCTACATCTTCAAAGGAAAACTTTCTTAGTATCCTAGAAATTATTTACTTTTCATATATATTCAGTTAAATGCTCTATGCTGCACACTTTAAGAAACAGCTTTCAAGAGTTCATGTATTTTGTGCTTCTTAAAGCTTTGAACAAAAGTTGGTATTTTGTGAATTTGTGCATTAGCTCAAGATCAGTTTCTAACTGGGTCATTATTTGAATGCAGCTTTTCATGTAAGTTTGTTGTTCTGTTACTAATATCAGAGGCATTAACCAAATTCTCTTTGTTGTTTTGAGAAATTACTTTGACATGAATTTTATACAGCTCATATAGTATTTTATGAGGCATATGGGAGGAGATAAACAGAGGAGAGCTCCTTACTCTGACTTAGCCATAATTGTTGCTTGTCAACACTAGCATCTGTAGCATGTACTGATTGAACATCTTTTTTCCCCACAGGTTAGTAAAGTAACAAATCCCACAAGATCAGCAGTGTCTAATGAAACTATTACTATTTTAACACTTAAATTTACCCTTAATATAATATCTTGTGTAATTGCAATTCACTGCAGCATGTTATGAACATCTTGCTATTGAAACCACACACCATCCCCCAATCAAATTTTAAGTGCATTAATATTACCTCTAAAATGATATATTCTTTCACAATTTTGGTATTCAAATTCACTACATCCTGTACTGTCTTCTCATACAGACTATTCTAGGACCAAATAGATCTTCAATTCAGATCAGTTGTTCGTGTCAGACTCTGTAACCCCATGGACTGCAGCATGCCAGGCCTCCCTGTCCATCACCAAAACCCAGAGATTACTCAAACTCATGTCCATTGAGTTGGTGATGCCATCCAAACCATCTCATCCTCTGTTGTCCTCTTCCCCGCTCGCCTTCAATCTTTCCCAGCATCAGGGTCTATTCAGCTCTTCGCATCAGGTGGCTAAAGTATTGGAGTTTCAGCTTCAACATCAGTCCTTCCAATGAACATTCAGGACTGATTTCCTTTAGGATGGACTGATTGGATCTCATTGCAGTCCAAGGGACTCTCAAGAGTCTTCTCAAACCCCACAGTTCAAAAGCATCTATTCTTTGGCTTCTTTATAGTTGAACTCTCACATCCATACATGACTACTGAAAAAAATAGATCTTCACTGGGACTAAAATTCAATGTGCAATTTAACATCTGTGTTATTAATAACTTGTGCATGAGCTTTAATTTTTCTGAATCTATTTGCTCAAATTTAAAATAATATTGGTCTCTACAGAATTGGAGCTTTGTAAAAATATCCATCTTTATATATTAAATAAACCATTTAATTGTTCATAGAAATTTCCTAGATTTTTTGGGTAAAATGCCTTTTATTGTACGAGTTTGTGTACCTGTAATACTTTTTGTACTTCTATTCAGTTTTCTTAATCAATTACCAGTAACAACCAAAATAATACTCTTGTATTTTTTATTCTCAAGAGAAAGGGCTCTTTTACTCTTCTGTTCTTTGATGCTGATATTGTAAATCAGTATAGACCAGCCAGTTAGCTAGGGTTAGTTCCAGATTATGCTTGTTGTACCAAGGTAGTTGGCAGTAACATCTCCTTTTACTCACAAAATGCCCAAGTAAGACAAATAATAGTATAGTGTCCCATTTTGTATGGCTCCAGCAATACCTCTGTGTTCTGCTTTGGTATGAGTTATTGTACACTCATTTTGACTTTAATTAAATTGACAGCTAAGGCTAAATCTTTCCATTGGTACCTTTTTCTTCTTTTAATTTCTGCATACTGCCTTGGACATAGATGTGACAAACAGATATTTACTCAGCTGTGTTTCAATTTTTATATTATAATTGGCATTATTTGGTAAAATATTTTTGTGAATGCTTTCATACATTTGAGGTTGGACCTTCCATATCAGAAAAACCTCATCCTGTACTTACATTGTTTAAAGTTTGTATGAATGAGTGCAATAATAATATTTAAAAGGTCATTAATTAAGAGAGATAATATATAAGAAATTATAAATATTTATTATCTTTTCATATTTTAAGAACTCTACTAGATTCATCAGACACAGAAGTAAATTAAAAGGAAAAAAATAAGCCTCTGTTTCCTAGATCTTAAAGTGAGGTAGATTGGTAATTGAAAAATACCTTCCCAGAAAAAAATCATAAATATAAATATTAGTAATTGTAAGTGGTTTAGTTAAATTTACATAATTGCTGCACTGGAATAGAATGTCAGATAGTGAAACCTAGAAGGTTTCCCTGAATTAGGGATTATTTGCTAAAATCTGAAGGAACATACTTCTATTTCTGTTAATATGATGGCTTATATATATTTCAAAATTCTCCCAGTGGGGGAAAAACACAAGAGCTTCTTAAAATATAACTGTAAGTGTATATTTACAAATATAGTTACTTTCACAAGATAATAAGGAATAATCAGATGAGAAAATGAATGTACCCAAAATCTCAGAAACTGAAGATATTAGAACTTCATTTTCTTCTTCTTCTTCTTCTATAGAGAAATTAGATGCAAGTGTCTGGTGATGAATTCCATGTAGTTTTTCTAAAATTACTCCTCACACGTAGACACTCATCAGAGACTTAGAGTTCATTGCTTACATTTTTGGCCTATAATCAGTTACCTATTGCAGCTCTGCTGGTACAACATTTTTGCCCTCTATTCCATTTTACTTGGAAAAAAAAAAAAAAAAAAGAGCAAATTATCTTGAGCTCAGCTGTTTCATATCTAATGTGTTTCTAAGTGTAGCAATTTGCTACCAATATCCTTCTAAAATACCATTTTCAATTTCTTCTACAGTTTTAGCTTAGTAGGCACTTGGTCTATATTGCAACTTATATATCTCAGCATTATTTAGCATGGGTATAATGCAGGTTACAATAAAGAACCAAACAACTTCATACCACAGTGGAATGAAATGAAACATTCTCCTTTATTGATTAACCATTGTATATCAAATTACTGTGTGACTCTGAGTTTTGCTTTGTAACATCTTTACTCTGGAATCAAAGCTGATAGTACAGTTACTTCCAGGAAGATTGCTGGTCAGTTGAGCAGAAAAAAAAGAGAAAGAGAGAGAGAAAGAACTTTGTAGAAGTAATACCTTCTAATTAATACTCTAGTCCCAAAGTGTTATGTTCATTCAACTACAAATGAGGTACAAATGAAATCCTCCTGAACTAATCCTGTCCAGTGAGCTACAAGCAAAGATGACATAATGATGGCTCAGCAGCTGAAGAATCTGCCTGCAATGCAAGAGAGGCAGTAGTCTCAGGTTTGAATCTTGGCTTCCGAAGATACCCTGGAGAAGGAAATGACAATCCACTCCAGTATTCTTGCCTGGGAAATCCTTTTGGGCAGAGGAACCTGGCAGACGTGACTAAACATCTCTTATGTTTCCTGCATTGTCAGGCAGGTTCTTTACCACTAGCACCACCTGGGAAGACCATTTGGATGAGATTAGTTAAGGAGGACCTCCTCCAACCACAAAGGAACTGGGAAGTGTAACATATGTATATAGGAAATGTGCTAAGACAGAAATACTGGGAAACATCTGTAATACTACTACAATAGATCCAGGTTTCTTTGTTCTAATTTTATGATTTTATGTGTTCTGTGAAGCCTCTACCAGCATCGTCTATGAATCTTAGCTGTTGTCACCTAACACTAAGGAAATGCCCTATGGATTATCATAGCACTGCAAGTGACTAATTATAGATTAGATAAAGTAATGCTAGTGCTACAAAAGTTAGACCTAAAACATCACTGACTTAACACAAGAAAGTTTACTTCTTGTTTATGAAAAGTTAAATAAGTGATATTGGAAGCTCTGCTTTAGGTGATTTAGGATCTACTCAGCAATATGTGAACTGTGAACTTCAGATGTTCAAGCTGGTTTTAGAAAAGGTAGAGAAACCAGAGATCAAATTGCCAACATCTGCTGGATCATGGAATGAGCAAGAGAGTTCCAGAAAAAATCTATTTCTGCTTTATTGACTATGCCAAAGCCTTTGACTGTGTGGATCACAATAAACTGTGGAAAATTCTGAAAGAGATGGGAATACCAGACCATCTGACCTCCTTCTTGAGAAACCTGTGTGCAGTTGAGGAAGAAACAGTTAGAAATGGACATGGAACAACAGACTGGTTCGATATAGGGAAAGGAGTACTTTAAGGCTGTGTATTGTCACCTTGCTTATTTAACTTATATGCAGAGTACATCAAGAGAAACGCTGGGCTGGAAGAAGTACAAGCTGGAATCAGGATTGCTGGGAGAAATATCAATAACCTTAGATATGCAGATGACACCAGCCTTATGGGAGAAAGTGAAGAGGAACTAAAAAGCCTGTTAATGAAATTGAAAGCGGATTCTCCACCCTGTTCTCCATAGTGGATGTACTAGTTTGCATTCCCACCAACAGTGTAAGAGGGTTCCCTTTTCTCCACACCCTCTCCAGCATTTATTGCTTGTAGACTTTTGGATTGCAGCCATTCTAACTGGCATGAAATGGTACCTCATTCTGGTTTTGATTTGCATTTCTCTAATNAACCAATACAATATTGTAAAGTAATTAACCTCCAATTAAAATAAATAAATTTATATTAAAAAATTAAAAAAAAATTTTAAAGAAAGTAAAATAGGAGAGTGAAAAAGTTGGCATAAAGTTCAACATTCAGGAAACTAAGATCATGGCATCTGGTGCCATCACTTTATGGGAAATAGATGGGGAAACAGTGTAAACAGTATCAGACTTTATTTTTTGGGCTCCAGAATCACTGCAGATGGTGACTGCAGCAATGAAATTAAAAGATGCTTACTCCTTGGAAGGAAAGTTATGACCAACCTAGATAGCATATTGAAAAGCAGAGACACTACTTTGCCAACAAAGGTCCGTCCAGTCAAGGCTATGGTTTTTCCAATAGTCATGTATGGATGTGAGAGTTGGACTGTGAAGAAAGCTGAGTGCCAAAGAATTGATGCTTTTGAAGTGTGGTGTTGGAGAAGACTCTTGAGAGTCCCTTGGACTGCAAGGGGATCCATCCAGTCCATTCTGAAGGAGATCAGCCCTGGGTGTTCTTTGGAAGAAATGATGCTAAAGCTGAAACTCTAGTACTTTGGCCACCTCATGTGAAAAGTTGACTCACTGGAAGACTCTGATGCTGGGAGGGATTGGGCACAGGAGGTGAAGGGGATGACAGAGGATGAGATGACTGGATGGCATCACCAACTTGATGGATGTGAGTTTGAGTGAACTCTGGGAGCTGGTGGTAGACAGGGAGGCCTGGCGTGCTGCAATTCGTGGGGTCACAAAGAGTCAGACATGACTGAGCGACTGAACTGAACTCCTATATTCCTGTGTCTCTGCCATTGTTAGTACATGGACACTGACCAGGGGACCTAAGAAATAATTAAATTATTCTATGAGAGATTTTTAAGGTCTAAATCTGGAACTTTCATTTGTTACTTCAGTACATGTTCTGTTTTCTGGCACTTGGTCACACCACCACACCTAAATAAATATACATGAGCCAAGATAATTTGGATCCTGGTTGATTAATAATATCTCAGTTGCATTTTAAGCTATATAAGCAGATCTAAAAAATTTGATGCAGGGCTTCCCTGGTGGCTCACACAGGTTAAGAATCCACCTGCAATGTAAAATATTTGGTGCAATTATTTAACTCTGTCCTGGCCAGATATCACCCTTAAGATACCATCTAAGTTCTAGTAAATTTAGATGTTAGACATCTCTTTTGAAGTCTGTGATTTAAAATAATTCAGAAAATAATATTTGTCCATATTAGGGAATTTAGTAGAAACTTTTATAGAAGTAGGATCATAAAGAGAGACATCTTCATATATTTTCATTATAATATTCAAGAGAAAAATAAACCCAGTGTGAAAAAGATGTCTTTAAAGAATTTTTCTTGTGCTGATTCTTTTATTGAGTAAGTGGGGAAAAAATTATGTTTAATTTGCAAAGAAGACAATTGTCATAAAATAGCATAGATAAAATTAAACTTTATTTTGTGAGGCCATTTAAGGAGGCCATTTAAGAAATTATTTTGAAGTGTTCTTTATTTAGAATATTGTATTATTTTATACTGTATATACTATACAGCATATACACTGTATAGTATGTATAGGTACAGGTATATATATGCATTATTTTTCATATTATTTTCTATTATAGTTCATCACAAGATATTTAATATTGTTCTCTGTGCTATACAATAGGGCCTAATTGTCCATTGTATATATAATATTTTCTGTATTCTAACACAAAACTCCCAGTCCATCCCTCCCCAATTTTTTCTACCTCTTGGCAATCATGCGTCTCTTCTCTATGTGTGTAAATTTGTTTCTATTTCATAGATAAGTTCAGTTGTGTCATATTTTAGATTCCACATATAAACAGTATCATATGGTATTTTTCCTTCTCTTTCTGACTTACTTTGCTTAGTGTGAGAGTCTCTAGGGCCATCCCATGTTGCTGCATATGGCATTATTTCATTCTTCTTTTATGGCTAAGTTTATATATTTCCTTACATATATGTACCATGTATTTTTTATCCATTCATCTGTTGATGGGCATTTAAGTTGTTTCCATGTCTTGGTTATTATAAATAGTGCTGCAATGATTATTAGGGTGCTTGTTTCTTTTAGAATTATGGTTTTATCCAGATACATACCAAGGAGTGGGATCACTAGATCATATGGCACCTCTATGTTTAGTTCCTTAAGGAATCTCTATACTGTTTTCTCCATAGTGGCTGCACAAATTTACATTCCCACCAACAGTGTAGGAGGGTTCCTTGGGGGCACTTTTATATAAAGTTGTTTAAGTTGTTATCACACTTAGCCAACTAGAGATTCAAATTCTCTCTGGAAAAGCACATATTCAAAACAGACCTCAAAGACTGTAGATTAATTTCCCAAGCGTTTGCACTCATGTCAAAACACATGCATTCAAAAGAGAACCATGAGTGAGAGACACAGGGAAACAAAAAGCAAAGTAAATTCTTTGTTTTGTAATTTCATATAGAATGCAATAGAGATGAAATTTATACAACTAAATCAAAATCTAAAGCTTAAAAGATAAACTAAAAATAAGAATTGCATAAAGTTCAAGAGAATTTTAAAAATAAGTAATTCTAGAAACAAAAAACATAATATATGTTATTAAAACATACTGGACTCTTTAAGAGGCACACTAAGATAAACTTGAAGAAAAAATTAATAACTTGTACTTGAAAAAAAATGTAAAGACATTAAAATATAGTCCAGATATATAATTAGAAGAATATGGTGAAATTAAGATACATGACAGGTAATGTAAGAGTGCTCAGAAGCATAATAATATTCAAATAAAAGATGACAGAATGAAAAAGATATGATTTTTAAAAAGATATTTACCATTTCCATAATTGCAAATATATATTGTATTTAAAATGTAAGATACAAACACTTTGCATTGGTGTTTAGTGAACAGGGCCAAGGGACTAAAAATTTTACAAAAGCAATAGCTAAGAGTCAAAAATTGATTCCAAAGTTCACCAAATTATAGAAATAGTGCTAAATAGGCAATAAACTAATCTTCACAAAGGCTGAAATTTAGTTCCAGATGGACCCCAACCCATAAACTAATCTCCATATACTTTAATAGTATGCTAGAGAGCAAAATTAAATGTTTAGAGGAAAGTACCATTAGAAAGAATTTAAATTATCTCCATCATTTTCCATACCAAATAGCCAATTTTTAATAAAAGATCATAAATCATGTTAATGGAAAGAGTCTAGTATAAAAATAAGAGAAAGAAGGAAGAAAAGAAAGAGGTAGAGGATTGAGCAGAGAGGAGAAGAAAATCAGAAGATAATTAGATAATAAAATTACCATACATGGATTTTAAAATAACCATGCTTAATTTACTCAGAAAATAGGTGTTAAAATGGAGAATGGAGAATTTTGCCAAACATTTGTGATCAAAAAAGAGAGAGAATAAATAGTGGATTGCTAACCACTACCAACAAAAACAAAAGAAAAACAAACAAACCTACACTCACTGGAAAAGTTAACCTAGGAAAATAAAATAATTGAAACTGAAAAATTCAATAGAGCAATAAAATTACTTAGAAAATTTGTAACCAGTGAGGCAAATCAACATAAAATACATAGATAATGATGTAAATAGAGGAAGAAAAAAAATGTTAAATGACCAAAAAAATAAAACAATTTAGTAATGACTTTGATATCCTTTATTCAAAAAATACACTCTATGGATTGGGAGAGTTCAGTGTTCACAAGCACTGGGGTACTCTTTCTGATGGATGTCTAGGCAAGAGCGATTTTTATAGGGTGTTAAAAGCAACAGTGCAGAGATGACATGGTTTTGGCTGGGGTTGCATGGCTGATCTTCTTTAGAAATATCAAAGAAAAGGGAAATATGTATAGAGCCCAGAGTTGGCTCTGTAGTTCGGGATTGACTGACTAGATATTCTGTGTTTCTGATTAAGAGAAGCATTTATAAGAACAGGAAAGTTCACTTTGCTGCCATGGCACCCCAGGCAGAATGACTATCTTGGACCTAGAAAATGTTTTCAAGGTTTCTGTTTCTCAAGAAAATTATCTTTGTATATGTGTGATTACATAATGAAAACTCATATCGATGTAGGTATGATTTTTTTTTCCTGAGTGTATAGCATACTTCAATAAATAAGTTTATTTAAAGCATTAATATTGATTGTGGTATCACATTACCAGGAGCTTCTGGGGACAAATAGAGGTCAAATCACATAGCATTTCATGAGGCAAATATTAAAGATTTTTGTTTATGTATAAGGTAATTGAAGAGCCATTTACATATTTTAATAAAGGGCTTCATCTCAGCATCTCACTTGCACTTTAGAATTCCCAATTCATAAATGAGGAGTGAAATGAAAGAGGGAAAGTGGATTTGGCAGAATAACTAATATTCTCTAAGATATGTAATGAGCACTTGTAACTTGAACTACTTTGTGGGTGTGGTTGGAGAGGGGCAGGGAGGGGGAATAACTATCAAAATAAAATGATTACATTTAATGGATATAATTTACATTATACCAGTGGGACTTGATGCTGGGTCTGATTTGGGCATGGCTAGAGAAGGAAAGGGTTAAATAATATCTCCAAAGTTTCTATCTTGTGTAACAGAATAAATGAAAATATCTTTTATTAATAGGTAACAGAGCAAAATGTTTACTTACATAGTGAAATGTAAACTTTCTGCTATAGTTTGTAATGTTGCAGATGAAATATTTTGAAGACATTCAAATAGAGATGCCAGAGAGTCTTTTTCCATCATAATCTCTGAGGAGAGATCAGAACTGATGACATATTTTTGTAAGTTTTCTATTTGTAAGTGGATTTTGAAACCAGGGACATGGGTAAGATCATCCAGAGAGAGGACATCAATTGAGAAGAAGTCTTTTGAGGTCCAAACCTGACGGGACTCAACTCCAAATTGTATTGCAGTTGAAAACAAATCTGCAAAGGAGACTGTGAATTGGGGTTCAGTGAGGAAGAAAGAAAATTATGAGAATATTATGAAAGAGAATGTAGAGCAAATGGGAGTTCAGGAATGGATGGAGAAGTAGCCACACTCTGGGGTAGAAGGAAGACTGGTTTTAGTGAGAGAGGAGCCATGGTTTGGATCCAGTAGTAGGACTGTTTGGGTCATTGAGGCAAAAACCAGTGTTGTCAGTCACAGTCGTGTAGGTGATAGAATCAAAACAATAAAATAACCGAACGTTATGAGAACATTGGTTATGAAGGAAAGCTTATTTCTTATTGGGAACAGGAAGAAGAGTGGGATCCACAGAATTTTGTTGTCATTGCTTTGCTGCTGCTGCTGTTACTGATTTTTGAAATGATGAGGTTTGAAAATATATTTTTTTAAATGAGAAAAATGTACTTACATGCATCTGATTGCATATTGAAGAGAAAGAATAGATAATAATCAGTGAAAGCAAAGATAGCCAAAAAGAGCTCCAAGGCACAGACTGAGGCACTCTCCTTTCAGAGAGGAAGAAGGTGCTCATCTGCTGTAGCAGGTGGTTGGATTCCAAATCAATGGGTTTTGTAACTGAAGAAATAAAAAGAGAGACTGCTTCCAAATATATGATTTTGGAATCAATTTTAAATATACCATTTTTAATATAAAATTATCTCCAAGTTTAAATTTTTAAGAAGAAAGTGTATATGTTCAGATACATAGTTTATACAATATGTGTATATGTTGCTCAAATTGTATTGAATGAATAAATTATTTGAAAGGAAGATTTTGCTATAACCAAGAGCAAGTCACATTGCTTATATAATCCATCAATTCATGATATACTCCTCACATTGTTCCATTTAAAACTATAGATATAGTTTTAAAACTATAGTAAAACTATAATTGATATTATTAGCATTTACATACAGTTTAAGCATTTCAGATTTTAGGAGATAATTCCTGGTAATGAAAAAGTTATCATCTCCAGGCTTCTAATTCTTGTATTTAAAACAGATGTAAATATTTTGCCCTTTATTATTTTAATAAGATGAAGTATATTCTTTAAAAGAGTATTAGGATTATATTTTATTATAATGAGTATCCATTTGCATAGAAATAAATGTAATTGAAAGAGTGACTCTATTTGTATCTCCATAACCCAACCTCTTCCTAATCTTCATTCAGTTGATTTTATGTTGTGGATATAATAAAACATTTTAATTGCTTCAGTTCTTTATAGGGAAAACATAACAGCAAGCTTAGAGTTACACAGTGCTTGCTTCTACAACAAGCTGTCAAAACTGAGTTCTGATTCTGGGATAAATCTCCTTATCTCTTACATTCAGATATTTTAAAGTTTCACAGTTAGAATGCATCTTAAGTCCAATACCTTAAGAAATTTTACAGCTGTCAGTTAAGAGACAAAAATGATTTTTAACCCAATTCTTCCTTGATAAATTGTGAGATTTTGAAATCTAGGGCAGATAGGTGAGATCTAATTCATTTTTTCTAAATAATTACCAGAAATGGGCAGAAATATGTAGCAAAATACAGTAGGGGAAAGGAGAGGACTCTACAAGTGTAACCAAATTTAAACAGCAATACACACGACTCTAATCCTCTTTAATATGTATTACAATTTCACAGTGTACAAAATTCAAGACTACAAGTACAGGCTTTAGAAGGCAAAGTGTGATCAATACTGTGATTTTATGATGAGAAACTGTTTATGCATTAATGTTGTACAAAAGAATCACTTTAGATTATTAAATAGTTTAGATTATTTTGTATTGAAATACTGAAGAGATACATTGTAAATAAATATAATCATTAATTCATTTTTAAGCTCTCTAAAGTTCCTATTCAGGCTTCCCTGCTAGCTCAGCTGGTAAAGAATCTGCCTGCAATGCAGGAGACCCCAGTTACATTCCTGGGTTGGGAAGATCCACTGGAGAAGGGATAGGCTACCCACTCCAGGATTTTTGGGCTTCCCTTTTGGCTCAGCTGGTCAAAAATCTGCCTTCAATGAGGGAGACCTGGGTTTAGTCCCTGGGTTGGGAAGATCCCTTGGAGAAGGGAAAGGCTACTCATTCCAGTATTTTGGCCTAGAGAATTCTATGGACTGTATATCCATAGGGTTACGAAGAGTCAGACACAACTGAGCAACTTTCACTTAAAGCTCCTATTCAATACACATGATTTCTTTTAACAGTTAGGATCTCAAATATGATATTTATTATTTGATTTGCTCTGTCTAAAATATATGAATACTAGCACTTCCAAGAAATTGATAGATAAACCAAGAGAAGTAAAGGAATTTTATACATTTTTTATGTGTAAATTAAACTCTATAAAATGATGAATGGAAAGAATTTAAACATTTATCTCCACCTATGGTCAGCTTCCTAGATTTGCACATTTTGCTATATAGATGTTATTGTAATTATGTCATGATGAAAAAAATTTATAAAACGTTAACTTTTAGAAACAAATGGAGGAAATTTTTAATTCTAAGTGAAACAATATAAGTAGACCCAGAACAATTGTCTTGTATTGACTCAACAACTGAAAAACTTACATATTGGGTCAACTTAATGCTGATCTAGATTTGACAGTATCAAAAAGGCAAACTCTCTTCTTCTAAAAAATTGTTGTTTTGTAATGCGTGTGTGCACCTGCTGAGTCACTTCAGCAATATCTGACTCTGCAACCCTATGGACTGTATAGCCGACCAGGCTCCTCTGTGCATGGGATTCTCCAGGCAAGAATACTGGAGTGGGTTTCCATGCCTTCATCCAGCGTATCTTCCTGACCCAGGGATCGAACTTGTGTCTCCTGAAACTCCTTCATTGCAGGCTGATTCTTTACATTTGAGCCATCAGGGAAGCTGGTTGTTTTGTCGTATATATACTATATTCTAAGGCTGGCTTTCCTTATGGTGGCAAAATGATTGGCAGCAACCTCTGATGCTAAGACTTTCCATGTAGAATCTGCAGGATGTGAAGAAATTCTGAGGAGCTGCAGCTGATTTCTCCTCATGTCTCATTCAACAAAACAAGCTTATTGACCACTTTTTAGGCAGTCACTCTGAATAAATGAGGAGAAATAGTAATCAGGTTAAGAAAATCAGGTTTTCCAAGGAATTCCAGAAAATGATGGGATCAATTTACTAAAAAGCAACTGGGTTACTTCCAGGATGTGTGGCTATCCAAACTAAAATTATGGAACTGTTACAGATGTAATTAAAGAATATACCTGAGCCCAAACTGGTAAATGTGGCATATTTAATACTTGTAAACAATTACTTTTTAATGTTTACCATTATTAGGTTTTCCTATATCTAGATTTTCTATAAAAAAAAAACCTAGAAAATGTGAATTAAACTGAAGAACAGTTTTTCTATTTCCCAACTTTCAAAGTGAACTTAAGATTATGGTTTATGTATTGACTCATATATACACTCCTTATTGACAGTAACCAAGAAGTGGAAAGATAATGAAAATAGTGTATGTTAAAAAGTTTCAAGTGCTTGGGAAAATGTAGCTGAGCTCTTCTCAACATGTATCAGTCAGTTCAGTCGCTCAGTCATGTCTGACTCTTTGCGACCCCATGAACTGCAGCACACCAGGTCTCCCTATCCATCACCAACTCCCAGAGTGTACCCAAATCCATGTCCATTGAGTCAGTGATGCCATCCAACCATCTCATCTTCTGTTGTCCCCTTCTCCTCCTGCCCTCAATCTTTCCCAGCATCAGGGTCTTTTCAAATGAGTGAGCTCTTCGCATCAGGGGGCCAAAGTATTGGAGTTTCAGCTTCAAAGTCAGTCCTACCAATGAACACCCAGACTGATCTCCTTCAGAATGGACTGGTTGGATCTCTTGGCAGTCCAAGGGACTCTCAAGAGTCTTCTCCAATACCACAGTTCAAAAGAATCAATTTTTCAGTAGTCAGCTTTCTTTATAGTCCAACTCTGACATCCATAACATGACCACATCCATATATGTTGTGAACAACCATAGCCTTGACTAGACTGACCTTTGTTGACAAAGTCATGTCTCTGCTTTTTAATATGCTGTCCAGGTTGGTGATAACTTTCCTTCCNTACCACAGTTCAAAAGAATCAATTTTTCAGTAGTCAGCTTTCTTTATAGTCCAACTCTCACATCCATAACATGACCACATCCATATATGTTGTGAACAACCATAGCCTTGACTAGACTGACCTTTGTTGACAAAGTCATGTCTCTGCTTTTTAATATGCTGTCCAGGTTGGTGATAACTTTCCTTCCAAGGAGTAAGCATCTTTTAAATTCATTGCTGCAGTTACCATCTGCAGTGATTTTGGAGCCCAGAAAAATAAAGTCAGCCACTGTTTCCCCATCTATTTGCCATGAAATGATGGGACTGGATGCCATGATCCTAGTTTTCTGAATGTTGAGCTTTAAGCCAACTTTTTCACTCTCCTCTTTCACTTTCATCAACAGGNAGAAACAGAAGGAAAAAGAAGCAATCTGTATACAGAACAACCAGAAAACAAAAGATAAAATGGCAATACTAAATCCTCAACTATCAACAATTACACTAAATGTAAATGGATTGAACTTATCTGTCAAAAGACAAACAGTGGCTGGATGGATTAATAAACAACAGATACAATATATGCTGTCTCCAAGACATTCACCAGTTCTAAAGACAAACAGGCTAAATAGAAGGGGATACTCTAGCAAATGGCAGCTGGAAAAAGCAGGTGTAGCTGTACTCATATCAGAAAAAATAGACTTCAAGCCAAAGAGGTAACAAAAGCCAAAATTGGAGAGTGTATAATGATGAAGATGGTAATTCATCAAGAAGACACAATAGTTATTAATGCATATATACCTAACAAGGACAGCCAAAATACATAAAACAATTAACAGACCTAAAGGGAGGAATTGACAAGATAATATTAGTAGGGGACTTTAACACTCTACTTTCATCAGTGGATGGATCATCCAGCTAGAAAGTCAACAGAAAACAAGGGAAAACAACCTTTAATGAAACATTAAACTGGATAGTTTGATATGTTTCTACAGATACTCCATCCAAATGTAGCACAATGCATATTCTTCTGAAGTGCACATGGAACCTCCTCAAGATAGATCAAGATAGTTTAAGAAGATAGCAGTTATACCAAGTGCTTTTTCCAACATGAAGTAAAAATAAGCTATAAAAAAAAAAAAGAACTGGAATTATGTTTAGGCAGAATAGTGTGCTACGGAACAACTATTAGGTCAGTGAAGGAATCAGAGGAGGAAAAGAATACCTGAAGGCAAATAAAAATGAAATATAGCAGTACAACATACTAAAATATATTTAGTGGAAAAAAAAGAAAAAAGTACTAAGAGGAAAGCTTATAGCAATATAACAATACAGGCCTACCTCAAGAAACAAGAAAAAAATTCAAATAAAGAATCTAGCCATATACCTAAAGGAACTAGAAAAGGTAAGAACAAATGAAGTCCAGAGTTAGTAGAAGGAAGTAAATAGACTGAAAAGACAATAGAAAAGATAAACAAAATTGGGAAACCTTTTAGCTAGACTCACTGAAAAAACAAAGAAAGTGCTAATAAATAAAATCACAGAAGAGGAAAATTACAATGGATGCCTGGGGGGGGAAAAGAATTATAAGGGAACAATATGAGCTGCTATTCTATGTACAACAGATTGGACAACTTAGAAAAAAAATGGACAAATATTAAAATCATACAAACATTCAGAACTCAGTCATGAACATATAGAAAATCTATACATTCATCAATAGTACAGAGATTAAAACATTAAACACATAGCTCCTCCACAGGGGCTCCCCTGGTAGCTCAGTGGTAAAGAATCCATCTGCCAGTGCAGGAGACACAGAGTCAATCCCTGATCTGGGAAGATCCCACATTTTGTGGAGCAAATAAGCCCACGTGCCACAAATACTGAAGCCCGTGCATCCTAAACAAGAGGAGCCAGTCACACGATGTTATACATATTTCAATGCTATTCTCCCAAATCATCCCACCCTTTCCCTCTCCCACAGAGTCCAAAAGTCTGTTCTATACATATGTGTCTCTTGACCCAGAGAGATGGTATGGGGAGGGAGGTGGGAGGGGGGTTCAGGATTGGGAACTCATGTACACCCATGGCGGATTCATGTTGAGGTATGGCGAAACCAATACGGTATTGTAAAGTAAAATAAAGTAAAATTTAAAAAAATTAAAAATAATAAAAATTTTTACAAACAACAAAAAAAAGAGGAGCCACTCAATGAGAAGTCCAATCACCACAACTAGAGAGTAGCCCCTGCTTCCTACAAATAGAGAAAAGCTCCGTGCAGCAACAAAGACCAGCATGGCCATAAATAAGTAAGATTTAAAAATACTTTGAAAGCCTCTCCAAAATATAGGGCCAGAATGATATGGCTTCACAGGTGAGTTCTACCAAACAGTCAAAGATGATTTAATACCTGTCCTTCTCAAACTATTCCATAAAACTGAAGGAGAGAGAGCACTTCCTGTCTAATTTTATGAGACCAACATCAACCTGATACCAATATCAGACAAAGACAATACAAAAAAGTGAAAATTACAACCAATATGTTTGATGAACACAGATATAAAAGTCTTCAACAAAATATTAGCAAGCCAAATAGTGTAATGTATTAGAAGCATCAGGGTTTCCTAGGTGGCTCAGTGGTAAAGAATCTGCCTGCCAGTGCAGGAAATGCATGTTCAATCCCTGAATTGGGACAATCCCCTAGAAAAGGAAGTGGTAGCCCTCTCCAATGGGAAATCCTATGGACAGAGGAGCCTGATGGGCCACATTCTATAAGTTCACTATAAAGTAGGACACAACTTAGTGATTAAATAACAACAACACTAGAAGTATCACTTATGATTAAGTGGGACTTATTCCAGGGATCGATGATGGTTCAATATTTGCAAATCAATCAACATGATGGACCACATTAACAAAATGAAAGATCAGAATCTGGGATCATCTAAGTAGATGCAGAAATAACTTTGGAAAAATTCAATAGTGATTTATGAAAAAAATTCTTAATAAAGTGTAGAAGGAACGTTCCTCAACATAATAAAAGCCATTTATAACAAACCTACTGCTAACATCATACTCAGTGATGAAAAGCTGAAAGCTGTCCTACAACAAGGAACAAGACGACAGTGCCCACTCTCACCACTCTTATTCAACAGAATATTGGAAGCCTTAGCCAGAACGATTAGGCAAGAAAAATCAATAAAAGATATACAAATTGGAAAGGAAGAAGTAGAACTTTAACTACTTGTGGAAGACTTGATTTTATATATAGAAAACCCTAAAGACTCTACAAAAATAAATGAATACAGTAAAGTTTCAGTGAGCAAAATCAGCATACAAAACATTTTTACCCTTCTGTTTGCTTACAGTGAGAGACATTAAGAAAACAATCCTAATTATAATAGCAACATATATAATAAAATACATAGGAATAAATTTCACCAAAGATGTGAAAAATCTATACATTTGAAAACTATATGACGTTGTATAAAGAAAATGAAAACTATGTAAACAAATGGATACTCTGCTCACAGATTGGAAGAATTAACATTGTTTAAATGTCCATATTGGTCCATTGGTCCAATGGTCCAACATTGTTCCATATTTCCTAAAGCAATCTATAGATTCAGTGCAATCCATATCAAAATCCCAATGATATTTTTTCACATGAGAGCAAAAAAAAATCTAAAATTTATTTGGCAACATGAAAGACCCCTAATAGCCAAAATAACCCTGAGAAAAATAACAAAACTGGAGGTATCATAAGCTCTGATTTCAAGTTCATTATACAGCCGGATTAAATAGAACAACATGGTGTTGGCAGAAAGATACATAGGATAGAACATACAATGGAACAGAATTTAGAGCCCAGAAAGAAACGAACACATGTATAGAAAATTAATTTATGACAAAGGAGCAAAAAAAAAAAAAGGGCAAATGGAGAAAGCATAGTCTCTGTAATAAGAGACTATAATAAAATACAGAATTGGGTAAACATGGCACCCCACTCCAGTACTCTTGCCTGGAAAATCCATGGACAGAGGAGCCTGGTAGGCTGAAGTCCATGGGGTCGCTAAGAATTGGACACCACTGAGCCATTTCACTTTCACTTTTCATTTTCCTGCATTGGAGAAGGAAATGGCAAGCCACTCCAGTGTTCTTGCCTGGAGAATCCCAGGGGCGGCGGAGCCCAGTGGGCTGCTGTCTATGGGGTCGCAAAGAGTCGACTGAAGCAACTTAGCAGCAGCAGCAGCAAACATGATAGCAACATGCAAAAAAAAAAAAAAAAAAAAACTAGACCATTCACACTGTACACACTTATAGCTCAACATTTGTAAAAGACCTGAATATGAGACTTAAAATCATAAAACTCCTAGCAGGAAACCTAGGCAGTATGCTCTTTGACATGGTCTTAAAAATACATTTCTTGATTTGTCTCCTTAGGCAAGGGAAACAAAAATGAAAGTAAACGTGATTGCATCAAACAAAAAGCTTCTACACAGCAAAGGAAATCATCAGTAATGCAAAAAGACAACCTGCTGATTGGGAGAAGATTTGCAAATTATATAACCTATAAGTTTTTAATATCCAAAATATATTAAAACCTTAATACCACTCAACAAAAACAAAAACCCACATAACCCAATGAAACAATAAGCAGAGGTACTGAATAAACATTTTTCCAAAGAAGACACAGATGACAATAAGCACATGAAAAGCTGTTCAACCGCACTCATTATTAGGAAAATGCAAATCTATGATTATAGCTGTAAAATTTAATAATATATTTTCATTGTTTGTTTTGAGGACCCCAATTAACTTATCAACACACAAATTGATTATGTAATTGACATTTAATATGCTTTATGCTAAGCATATAATAAAACTTGTCCTTTATTTTATACCTGGTGGAAGGTGAACTACAACTTATATCCATAAAATAAGAATAAAGTTAAACACCTTGCCTTTCAGTAATATTTATTCACGAATCCCCTTTGTCCCATTCCATAAATATATACTTCCAGAGTTTTCAGGACATGCCATAATCTCCCTTAAATTGACATATGATCAAGAGGGATATTAGAACACAAACAGACTGAATAAAATATAGACAATACAACAATGTTCCTTTCTTTGTTTTATTGAATAGTTTCAAAAAGAGAGAAGAAAAATGAAAAACATCAATTAAACAAACATGCCTTCAGTACAGCAGAAGTACAGCTTATAAAATAAAAATACATTTGAAGAGGGAGTTTGTCATCTCATTAATATGCTGCTGCTGCTGCTAAGTCGCTTCAGTTGTGTCCGACTCTGTGCGACCCCATAGACGGCAGCCCACCAGGCTCCGCTGTCCCTGGGATTCTCCAGGCAAGAACACTGGAGGGTTGCCATTTCCTTCTCCAGTGCATGAAAGTGAAAAGTGAAAGTGAAGTCGCTCAGTCGTGTCTGACTCTTAGCGACCCCATGGACTGCAGCCTACCAGGCTCTTCGTCCATGGGATTTTCCAGGCAAGAGTACTGGAGTGGGTGCCATTGCCTTCTCCAATGCAGTAAAGTGAAGAGTGAGAGTGAAGTTGCTCAGTCATGTCAGACTCTTAGCAGCCCTATGGATTGCAGCCCACCAGGCTTCCCCATCCCTGGGACTCTCCAGGCAAAAGCACTGGAGTGGGTGCCATTGCCTTCTCCAGTGCATGAAAGTGAGAAGTGAGAGTGAAGTCGCTCAGTCCTGCCCGACCCTCAGTGCCCCCATGGACTGCATATACTACTAGTCCTCTTCATTTTGTACTTGGTAATGGCCATAGCTGTTTTGGAAGTTCACAATTTATTGATGCCTCCTCTCTGTACAGGGTTAAATTTTTTTTTTTTCAAAATGTATACTTGAATCAATAGTATATTTAAGGATATATGATAGGGTCAGAGTAGAATAAGTGTGAAGAAAGAGTAAATGAAAACAAGGGTGAGGAGGCTCCCTTTCTTCTTTTATTATTAATTCAGGAATGGAAATATCTCAGAATAGAATTAGGAACAATGCTAAGCCTAGGAAAAATTGTTTCAAGTGATTAATAAATAGATAAAATTATTTGTTCAAGTTTATACATAATTCTGTTCATTAGGATAAGTAATATGAAAGAAATATAATTGGGAGAGAATTATTTGCATTTTACTCACTTACCTGCAGAGATCTTTCTATATAGTAAGTAAGTAGTAACTAAGTGATGAAAGGAAGAGATTAATACATAAAGGAATGAAGGATAGAGATACAATATTCACCTTGCCGGGTTCCTCTGATGGCATCAGTGAGGTAATCAGAATGTTCTAATATTCGGATTCCTAAGGAAAAACCTGCAAACCTATCAATCACCAGGTGGAGTAAAATAAATTTTGAAATCATTCAAGCATTTTTTGAAACTTTTCCAGCAACCTTTTGCAGGTGTTTTTAATAGAGAAAATGTGCCCATCTGCGACTGTTTACCCACAAAGACTGTTTCAGCAGACCCATAGATTCAAAACAGCCCAACATTCAGCAGGCTCATATTATGTACATAAGCGTGTGTGATTAATTTTATTTACCATAGTTTATTGCTGTTTGCATTTATTCAAGAATGAACAACGGGGAAGATATGGACCCAGCTGTCTGTGATTTAGCATTCAAGTTATTTGGACCAAGTGACTAAGCTATTACATACTCCTCCAAAAAGGAGTCTATGATAGTTACTGAGCACCTGAAGCTCTGAATGTCGTTGCTGATTGCCTTTTGTTCAGAGTTTTCCATTTATGAGTGGTATTACAGCATGCTGTGCTATCTGCAGCCGCGTCTTTACTAAAGCGTTTCTGTGGCGCTGGCATCGAAGCCCAGAGGTGACTCTGGAGTTCACAAAAACCATGTAGAGGAAGAAAGAGTGGTGGATCTCTGTAAGATAATTTACTTGCATGGTTCTCATCTCTGTCTTCACATTAAAACCATTGAAGGAGATTCCCATACCTGCCAGCACTGATCCTATCAATTAATTCAATAGCTGGGATGGGATCAGGGCATAATCTTTTATATTCACATTTTCACATCTCCTCAGGTAATTCCTCTGTGCTGTGAGAGTTGAGAAGTCCTTTGCTGTGTAGAAAATGCATATATTATTTTGAGAAAAATATAAAATAAATACCAAACATAAGATTTTTTTTAAAAGAACTAGAAGAAGGGGATTCAAATTTGGTGTAAAAAGTTAGGTAAGAGCAGTGATATCATAGGAATATCCCAAATTTGATAACAAAGAAGTAGAGGAAAACAGCACAATGGGAAAAACTAGAGATCTCTTCAAGAAAATTGGAGCTAACAAAGGAATATTTCATGTAAAATGGGCATAGGAAAGGACAGAAATTTTAAGAACCTAGCAGAACCAGAAGACATGAAAAGGAGGTGGCAAGAATGCACAGAAGAACTGTACAAGAAAGGTCTTAATGACCTGGATAACCAGACTGCTGTGGTCACTCCCCTAGAGCCAGACATCCCTTTTTTTATTTAATTAATTTTAATTGGAAGCTAATTACTTTACAATATTGTGGGTTTTGCCATACATTGACATGAATCAGCCACAGGTGTACATGTGTTCCCCATCCTGAACACCCTTACACCTCCCTCCCCATCCCATCCCTCAGGGTCATCCCAGTGCACCGGCCCTGAGCACCGTGTCTCATGCATCAAACCTGGACAGGCGATCTGTTTCACATATAATAATATACACGTTTCAATGCTATTCTCTCAAATCATCTGACCCTTGCCTTCTCCCACCAAGTTCAAAAGTCTGTTCTTTACATCTGTGTCTCTTTTGCTGTCTCACATATAGGGTCATTGTTACCATCTTTCTAAATTCCATATATATGCGTTAATATACTGTATTGGTGTTTTTCTTTCTGACTTCACTCTGTATAATAGGCTCCAGTTTCATCCACCACGGTAGAAGTGATCAAATGTATTCTTTTTAATGGCTGAGTAATATTCCACTGCGTATATGTACCACAGCTTTCTGATCCATTCATCTGCTGATGGGCATCTAGGTTGCTTCCATGTCCTGACTATTATAAACAGTGCTGCAGTGAATATTGGGGTACACGTGTCTCTTTCAATTCTGGTTTCCTCGGTGTATATGCCCAGCAGTGGGATTGCTGGGTCACATGGCAGTTCTGTTTCGTTTTTTAAGGAATCTCCACACTGTTCTCCACAGTGGCTGTACTAGTTTACATTCCCACCAAGAGTGTCAGAGAGTTCCTTTTTTTCTGTACCCTCTCCAGCATTCATTGTTTGTAGACTTTTTGATAGCAGCCATTCTGACCAGCATGATATGGTACCTCATTGTGGTTTTGATTTGCATTCCTCTGATAATGAGTGATGAGTGTTTGTTAGCCATCTGTATGTCTTCTTTGGAGAAATACCTGTTTAATTCTTCGGCCCATTTTTTGATTGGCTCATTTATTTTTCTGGAATTGAGCTGCATGCACTGCTTGTATATTTTTGAGATTCTTTGTCAGTTGCTTGGTTTGCTATTTTCTCCCATTCAGAAGGCTGTCTTTTCACCTTGCTTATAGTTTCCTTCATTGCACAAAAGCTTTTAAGTTTAATTAGGTCCCATTTGTTTATTTTTGCTTTTATTTCCATTACTCTAGGAGGTGGGTCATAGCGGATCCTGCTGTGATTTACGTCACAGTGTTTTGCCTATGTTTTCCTCTAGGAGTTTTATAGTTTCTGGTCTTACATTTAGATCTTTAATCCATTTTGAGTTTATTTTTGTGTATGGTGTTAGAAAGTGTTCTAGTTTCATTCTTTTACAAGTGGTGGACCAGTTTTCCCAGCACCACTTGTTAAAGAGATTGTCTTTTCTCCATTGTATATTCTTGCCTCCTTTGTCAAGGATAAGGTGTCCATAGATGTGTGGATTTATCTCTGGGCTTTCTATTTTGTTCCATTGATCTATATTTCTGTCTTTGTGCCAGTACCATATTGTCTTGATGACTGTAGCTTTATTAGTCTAGCTCTCTAGATAACTTCCTTGCACTCCAGAGATAAGAAATCCAGCTCCACCCACCAGAACACTGACACAAGATTTCCTAACTGGGAAATCTTGATAGACATCCTTGAGTGTGAAGTCAGGTAGGCCTTAGGAATCATTACTACAAACAAAGCTAGTGGGGGTGCTGGAATTCCAGCTGAGCTATTTAAAATTATAAAAGATGATACTGTTAAAGTCCTGCACTCAAGGAAATTAAAAAAACTCAACTGTAGCCACAGGACTGGAAAGATCAGTTTTCATTCCAGTCCAAGGAAGGGCAATGCCAAAGAATCGTCAAACAGCTGTACAGTTGTACTTGTTTCACATGCTACCAAGGTAATGCTCAAAATCCTTAGGCTAGACTTCAGCAGTTCACGAGCCAAGAATGTCCAGATGTACATGCTGAGTTTTGAAGAGGCAGAGGAAGCAAAGACCAAATTGCCAACATTTTTTTGGATCATGGAAAAAGCAAGGGAGTTCTAAACAAACATCTGATTCATTGATTACACTAAAGCCTTTAACTGTTTGGATCGCAACAAACTGGAAAATTCCTCAAGAGATGGGAATACCAGACTACCTTACCTGTCTCCTGAGAAATCTGTATGTGGATCAAGGAGTAACAATCAGAACTGGACATAGAACAATTGGTTCAAAATTGGGAAAGGAGTATGACAAGGTTGTATATTGCCACTCTGCTTATTTAACTTATATGCACAATGGTGGTGATGGTGGGTTAGTCACTGAATCCTGTCTGACTCTTGCAACAGCATACACTGTAGCCCTCCAGGCTCCTTTGTCCATCGGATTTCCCATCCAGGAGTACTGGAGTGGTTTGCCATTTCCTTCTCCAAGGGATTTTCCCAACTCAGGGATCAAACTGAATTTTCTTCATGTAGGTAACCTCTTTCACTCCAGATGGATTCTTTTCCACTGAGACACCAGGGAGTATATCACGTGAAGTGCCAGGATGAATGAATCACAAGCTGGAATTAAGATTGCTGGGAGAGATATCAACAATCTCAGATATGCAGTGATACCACTTTAATGGCAGAAAATGAAGAGGTACTAAAAAGCCTCTTGATGAGGGTGAAAGAAGAAAGTGATAAAGCTGGCTTGAAACTCAACATTAAAAAACTAAGATCATGGCATCTAGTCCCATCACTTCATGGAAAATTAGAGGGAAAAAGTGGAAACAGTGACAGATTTTATTTTCTTAGACTCCCATATCACTGCAGACCGTGATTGCAGCCCTGAAATTAAAAGGTGCTTGCTGCTTGAATGAAAAGCTATGACAAACTTATGAAAAAGCAGAGACATCAATTTGTCAGCAAAGTTCTGTATAGTCAAAGCCATGGTTTTTCCAGGAGTCACATATGGATGTGAAAGCTGTACTATAAAAATGCTGAGTGCCTAAGAATCAGTCCTTTTGAATTGTGCTGGAGACAACTCTTGAGAGTCCCTTGGACAGCAAGGAGATGAAACCAGTCAGTCCTCAAGGAAATCAGTCCTGAGTATTCATTGGAAGGATTGATATTGAAGATGAAGCTCTGATACTTTGGCAAACTGATGTGAAGAGCTGACTCACTGGAAAAGATCCTGATGCTGGGGTAGATTGAAGGCAAAAGGAGACGGGGTGGTAGAGGATAAGATGGGTACATAGCATAACTGAGTCAATGGACATGAATCTGAGCAAATTTCAGGAGACAGTGAAGGATTGGGAGCCTGGTGTGCTGTAATCCATAGCTTCGAAAAGAGTTGAACAGAACTGAGTGAATAAGAACAACAGTGCCTCTTCTGCTTTGTACTTCTCTTATTTAACAGATTTCTTTCCTCTCCCTAATCATGGACTTAATGCTTTTGTTTCGCTTTGTCTTGAGTAATTACAAAATTCTTCCTTACCCTTGATTCCTCTATAAATCCTGTTTACAAATGCATACCTTAACTGGAATATAGCCATCCATCTTGACTGTCCTTCCCTTGCAAAATTCTCAAGTTATGGACTTTTATTTTTCAATATCTCACTCACATGCATCATGGTCAGGAGCTTGCGTCCTCTCTTGCCACTGAAAGTATCAGATCATTACTAACCTGTCGTCTGGAGACAAACACAGCTTATTTGAGACAGATTGAATTTTGTTTTCTTACTGTTGCTATTGATTACTTTCTTTAAAACTTACCTGCCTTCACTGAAAACTTTGAAACTGAATTTAATTTTTCTTCTAATCCTATGACCTACTGTCATCTAGAATGATGTAAATAACAGTGCATACTATCTATCCAATATCAAAGCCACTTGGTTTATTGTTCCTGCACTCCAAGAATGATCTTCAGCAGCCCTTCCTACAGACTTCCTTGTTCATGTCTGAATTTGGAGTACCCACTCTTGAACTTGGCATTCCCACTTTTGAGCTTAATATTTCATACTTTTAGGGTTCTTACTGAAGCACTACAAAAACAATTATTATTTGACTTTATACTTCAGTAGAGTTCACACTTCTAATTTGTGTATGTCCATCATCCCTTCCTGTCTGTATCTCCTTTTCCAGCTAAATTTCCTGTGCCATCTTTTAAACATCTTCTCTTACTGATATCTCATATATCTGGGATTCAAGAGTAATTTAGGAATCATTTGCATGCAGGTTACATGTAAAATTGTGGAACTGGATGGAAAACGAAAAGTGGTTGAAACGCTGGTTAAATTCTATAATTATCTTACTTAACATGACTTACAAGGTTACTATGTGCTTGTTGCTGCTCTAGGCAATACACAAAGTTTAATACCTGGGCTTTTCCAGGTTAAAAATATCTGAAATTTATGCAGTTTTGCTCATTCGTGGTATATATAAATCTCATCTTTGGAATCAGTTACACCCCCCCAAAAAAAAGATAAATTCACAGACAATAAATCCACATCAGTTATCATACTAATTTCATCTCTACACTATGATTCCAGGGCAGCTTGTTCTTATGAGTGATACATTTTTCTACAGAGTAAATGTGATTTCAAAGTCTTGACTCAACTTTATTACACTAAATTGTTAAAATGTCTTTTATTCTAAACTCAAAAAGAAGTTAGTCTCAGTTCATCACTAACTCGGACAGACATGCCAGTCACAGCAACTAAATACCATACCTGTGGTGAAGGCTTAGACTTTAGTAAGCACTTTCATTCAAAAAGAAATATATATCCAAAACAAGAGAGCTCTCAGTGCTTCTTTGCAAAACCCATGTTTTATGTAGGAACTTATTTAAATTAAGTCAGAAGACTGGGCTTGTTGACGACTGGCCCAACTGACTTATTCTACTTAGAGCTAATTCAGGTTATTGACTTATATGGCTAAGGCTCAGCATAGAATAAAACATTCAGACTTCCTTGTTGGTCCAGTAGTTGAGAATCCACCTTCCAGTGCAGGGGACGTGGGTTTGATCCCAGATCCGGTGGGCAACAGTCCACAGTTCACAGAGTCCAACAAGACTTAGCAGCTACACAACAGAAACAACAGGGTTTCTGCAGGGCACCTTAGCATGCTGGCCCCAACTACTGAACCCATGCCCTGCACCTAAAGAAGCCATTGCATCCCAACAAAATATACTGCATGAGGCAAGTAAGACCTGATGCAATCAAATAAACAAGTATTTAAAAAAGAATAAAGCAGTATCTTGACTTTTTGCTTGTCTAACTTCAAATATGCTGACTATAGTGGCTCAGATGGTAAAGAATTTGCCTGCAATGCGGGAGACCTTGGTTTGAATGATCCCTGCGGTGGGCATATCCCCTGGAGAAGGGAAAGTCTACCCACTCCAGGATGCTGGCCTGGAGAAGTCCATGGACTGTGTATTCCACGAGGTCTCAAAAAGTCGAAAACGACTTAGCGATTTTCACTTCACTTCACCCATTCCAGTATTCTTGCCTAAGAATCCCATGGACAGAAGAATCTGACAGGCTACAATCCACTGAGTCACTGATAGCTGGACACTACTGAATGACTAAGCATGCTGATTGTATCAGTTCAGTTGCTCACTTGTGTCCGACTCTTTGAGACCCCATGAATCACAGCACGCCAGGCCTCCCTGTCCATCACCAACTTCTGGAGTTCACTCAGATTCACGTCCATCAGGTCAGTGAGGCCATCTCACTGGCCGTCCAGCCATCTCATCCTTGGTAATCCCCTTTGTCTCCTGCCGCCAATCCCTTCCAGCATCAAAGTCTTTTCCAATGAGTCCANGACCCCATGAATCACAGCACGCCAGGCCTCCCTGTCCATCACCAACTTCTGGAGTTCACTCAGATTCACGTCCATCAGGTCAGTGAGGCCATCTCACTGGCCGTCCAGCCATCTCATCCTCGGTCATCCCCTTTGTCTCCTGCCGCCAATCCCTCCCAGCATCAAAGTCTTTTCCAATGAGTCCATTCTTTGCCTGAGGTGGCCAAAGTTTTGGAGTTTCGGCTTTAGCATCATTCCTTCCAAAGAAATCCAAGGGCTGATCTCCTTCAGAATGGACTGGATGGATCTCCTTGCAGTCCAAGGGACTCTCAAGAGTCTTCTCCAACACCACAGTTCAAAAGCATCAATTCTTCAGCACTCAGCCTTCTTCACAGTCCAACTCTCACATCCATACCTCTGGAAAAACCATAGCCTTGAATAGNTGCTGCACATCAGATTACTTTGGCTTAAACCCTAAAGGGAAATATACTGGAATATATGTTTCATGCAATTAGGAGTATCATGGAGTGTTAAAACTCTGTTTAAAATATAACAGGGTAAAAAGTCATCTTTTACCATAAAGAAAGTATAGATCATATATCTAGTATCTAGTTTATATAAATATTTTTCTTTAAATTATATTTGAAAATTCTGAGTAATAGTTATAAGTTAATTTACTTCCCAATATGTAAAACAGAAAGTTCTTTTATTTTAAGGAAAAATATTGGACTTTTTATTCTTTTTAGTTCTCTTTTTAAAAAATATTTACACCTTTATTGTATTATATATAGAAATCACTGTGAAAGTAAAATAAAATGACAAATTTGTTATTCAATATAATTGATTTTGTTTCATGAATAGCAAAAAGTAAATAGCATTCAAAAGAAATTGGCCTTGGATATTACCATTTCAATCAGTTAAACATGTCTGATTTATATTCTGTTTACTTTACTTTAAATTGACAATAGATAGGGAAAAAAAGATAAATCTTAGCTGTGTAAGCTCTGTTTTAAAAATGACCATGTACTAAGGATTTCTGTCACTAAATCATTGATTTATCTGAATTGGGAGGCATATTTCTAGACTAATATACATGCT
>SJYA01000860.1:50946-65215 GCA_006410615.1 Neotragus moschatus
AATTTATATATATACTTTTAACAAGATATTATAATCAGAAAATAAGCATACTGCTTCATATTAAAATAAAAGCATATATTGAAAATATAATTATGAATGAAAAACAGTAAGTAACTTTGTAACAATTTTCTTTATAAAATGTTTAGATACATAGATCAATGTTTTGTGTGTATATGTATGTGTGCAGGTCTATATGTTGGGGGTGTATATGTGCATGCATGCAAAGTTAAATAATCAGATCAACAGTGTATTAAAAAATACATTAAACACTAAAGATAGGGTGCTGATGGTGATTAAAGACTGCTGCTGCTGCTGCTAAGTTGCTTCAGTCGTGTCCGACTCTGTGCGACCCCACAGACGGCAGCCCACCAGGCTCCCCCGTCCCTGGGATTCTCCAGGCAAGAACACTGGAATGGGTTGCCATTTCCTTCTTCAATGCATGAAAGTGAAACTGGGACTAGATAAAACAAGTAAAGACAAAATAGAACAAATTTTGCAAAAATGTTTGACCATAATAATAGTATATCATAAGCCCAGATGTTTGTTGAACTCAATTTTTTACTTTAGAATATTAAAGACATAAAAATCCAAAACTATAGTTCATCTTGGCTCCAGACCATGAGAATTTTTTTAATAGTATGGTAGTTTCTTATGTATTTCAGAATTCCTTCTGAAACATTGTCTATCTTCCTTCTTCTAAGAACTATTCTGAATTCAGAAGACATCCAAATCTTCTGTTCCTCGTATCCTTTTTGTTGTGAATGTGGTGATTCATCTGTAGCCATATGAAATAAATACAGTACCATTACCCAGTTTCTGCCAGTTGTAACAGTTTGCAAAACTATAGTACTATATACCATATCTAGAATATGGACATTGATAGTTAAAATACAGAACAGTTCCAATAACATAAGGATTCCTCCTGGTGCCCTTTTATAGCCAAACTGATTTTCATCTTCACCTCCCCTTTAACCTATGACAACAACTAATCTGTTCTCCATTGTTATAAATTTGTCATTTCAAGAGTATTTTATAAATGGAATCATACATAGTGGACATTTTTCATGGGTCATTATTCTTTAGAGATATGAATTATTGTTAATATTAATAGTTTCCCTCATTTTCATTGCTAAGTAATATTCCACAGTATGTATGTACCAAATCTATGTGTATAACCATTCACTCACAGAAGGACATTGGGTTGTCATCAGATTTTGCTAGTATATATATAATTGCTATAAACATTTGTGTGCAGGGTTTTATGTAAGCATAATCTTTATTTCTCTGGGATAAATAAATTCCCAGGAGAGCTGAGAATACTTAAACATTGGGGTATATTCTCTCCATTCTCCCTATTACCCTCATTTTTAGGTAATTTTATCATTTACAGTGTCTGAGCAGATAGCTCTTACTTTACTTTCCCCCTCTTATGAATCATATTTTAAAACATCAAATTCTCTTTCCATTTTGAAAGATGCTCAGTTGTGTCTTTAGCCTTCAAAACTAAAACACTGTACAGAAGCTCATTTAATTATGTTCTAGCTGTGGTTTATCTGAGGCTCTCTTGTTTATCAACTAACATTTTATCTTTTATAAATAAAAATTCTTCAGTGAGGTAATTATCTTATTTCTCCATAACCTAATTTCATTTAGCAATAACATTTCAACTTTTACACTAAATTATCTGGTACTTTTCTTGGGTTCTTTTAAGAAAGATTTAGCCAGATTGTATTAGGCAAATTGCTTTTTCTTTATTTGAGGAAAAAAAATATCTTTCCATCTTTTCAAAGTCTTTTTTTTTTTTCAAAACTTTTCACAAATAATAAACTTTGTTCAGATGTTATTTAACCATTATTTACAACATGGCATCCTGTAGTCATCCCTACTATATATTCATTGTTTGAAGATATATGCATACACATCTCTTAGAAACTGTTTTTATGAAATGCATTTCCTACCAAATCTTAGCTTGTGATAGCATTTATGTTGTCTTTCCTGCTATATATGAAATACATAGAATTTTTTTTTTTTGGTTTGGCCTCTATCTCCTTTTGCTCTGTATAAGCAAAAAAAAAAAAAAAAAAAAAAGTCAAAAATATTGATAGATATTTTCCTGTTTTTGTTGCTTCTTCTAGTATATATATGTATTTCCATTTCAGGGTTCCAGAATTATTTATCATGTTTAGATCTTTTATCTTAATCATTTTTATATATATTTGACCACTACCATGTCTTAACATTCTTTATGGAAGAAGCTGATTAAATAGTCTCTTATTCTCCTACTTCTGTTTCTCATAAAGATTTTCTTCTCATCTTATTCTGCATGCTTTTTATCACATTCTATGATTTTCTTCCTTCTCACTGCTTTTAGTGCTTTGATGGGGGAGTGTCAGTAGCAACTCACATATAGCATGGTTGGTGTTTCCTCAAAAATGCACCTGTCACAAGTGAAATTGATCAGAGTCCATAACAGGTTTTAGAGATTTCTAGTCAAAATCTTATTTCTGTCATTTCCCATTGGAATTTTAAAATATGTGAGGAAAAAGGGTTTATTTATTACTGACATATATTAGAATTCTATTAACTGATTTTGAATGCATTATCTCAATGAATTCTCATAAGAACTTATAATAAAGTTGATTTTATGCTAAAAGAAGAAAAAAATAGAAATACTTCTTTTCTGAGTATCTCAGATTTTGGTTGCTTAAATATAGAATATTTCTTAAATTCTATGTATGAAAACCAACTTCAGGGTTAAAGTCTGGAGAAGGCAATGGCAACCCAGTCCAGTACTCTTGCTTGGAAAATCCCATGGACAAAGGAGCCTGGTAGGCTACAGTCTATGGGGTCCCAAAGAGTCGGACACAACTGAGCGATCTCACTCATTCGCTCCTGTATGAAAACCAACTTCAAGGTTAAAGTCTGATTTTGAAATCACAGATAAGAAAAAGTAACAAATATTTTAACATAAATTAGGCGTGCATACTGCTAAGTTATAGTGTACCATAATTATTTCAGCATTTAAAAATAAATACTAAAGAGCAAACAGAGAAANGCTCCTGTATGAAAACCAACTTCAAGGTTAAAGTCTGATTTTGAAATCACAGATAAGAAAAAGTAACAAATATTTTAACATAAATTAGGCGTGCATACTGCTAAGTTATAGTGTACCATAATTATTTCAGCATTTAAAAATAAATACTAAAGAGCAAACAGAGAAATGTAGATAAAAAGAGATATTTTATGAGAGTATCCAATGCAATTTTAACAGGGTTAAAAAATTTAAACAGATTAGTTATATAAAGTGTTTTTATTTGTTTTAATATATTGCTTCATATAATGTATATCATATAGTATATTTATATACATATGCATGTATACATGAATGCATAAAATAGCATAATATATTTTACTTTGCTATCACAGAATATCAATATTATAATTCTTCTTAGAAAATCATTGTAAATGAGTAAACAGTGTAACTTCCCTTTGAGAAACTACACCATTTTCTTGTTTTTATTTCTCAGTTTTGCTTTTCTCACCTATATTGTAGTTGCTAAGGTTAGGCTTGAAGTTTAGTAGATTACACTTTCATTTGAAAATATGGAAATAGTATATGTTCATCTGCTCTGAGGCTTATTTAAATTTATACACAGTGATTTCCATTACCCTACCAAAATAGACAATTAATGCAAGTCAATAGAATCTTGAGTTGGATAATGGTACGGAATCCACCTGCAATGCAGGAGACCTGGGTTTGATCCCTGGGTCAGGAGGATCCCAGAGGAGGGCATGGAAACCCACTCCAGTATTCTTGCCAGGAGATTTCCCATGGACAGAGAAGCCTGGTGGGCTACAGTCAAAGGTCACAAAAAGGCAGACTCAAGTGACAGCATGCATGCACGCAAAGTGTTAAATAGAGTGTCCTGTGTTATACAAGAGGCTCTTGTATATAAAGAATTATATACAAGAATTATAAAGAATTATCTGGAAAATTTGTTCTTGTTCAGTCATTCAGATATGTCTGACTCTTTGTGACCCCATGGACTGTAGCATGCTAGGCTTCCCTGGCATGTAAAAACTATGTCGTTTATACATAGTAAACCGTCCCCTAGTTCCCTAATTTATTATGTATAAACTAAACGTTACTATATCTCTGCTTTTGAATATGCTGTCTAGGTTGGTCATAACTTTTCTTCCAAGGAGCAAGCGTCTTTTAGGTCCGTCTAGTCAAGGCTATGGTTTTTCCAGTAGTCATGTATGGATGTGAGAGTTGGACTGTGAAGAAGGCTGAGTGCTGAAGAATTGATGATTTTGAACTGTGGTGTTGGAGAAGACTCTTGAGAGTCCCTTGGACTGCAGGGAGATCCAACCAGTCCATTCTGAAGGAGATCAGCCCTGGGATTTCTTTGGAAGGAATGATACTAAAGCTGAAGCTCCAGTACTTTGGCCACCTCATGCGAAGAGTTGACTCATTGGAAAAGACTCATGCTGGGAGGGATTGGGGGCAGGAGGAGAAGGGGACGACAGAGGATGAGATGGCTGGATGGCATCACTGACTCGATGGGCGTGAGTCTGAGTGAACTCTGGGAGTTAGTGATGGACAGGGAGGCCTGGTGTGCTGCGATTCATGGGGTTGCAAAGAGTCAGACACGACTGAGTGACTGAACTGAACTGAACTGAAACATTACCGTGTATAACTATATAACTAGTGAGAGTCTCTTGTATAACACAGGACATTCTATTCAACACTTTGCATGCATGCATGCTGTCACTTGAGTCTGCCTCTTTGTGACCTTTGACTGTAGCCCACCAGGCTTCTCTGTCCATGGGGATTCTCCAGACAAGAATACTGGAGTGGGTTTCCATGCCCTCCTCTGGGATCCTCCTGACCCAGGGATCGAACCCAGGTCTCCTGCATTGCAGGTGGATTCCCTACCATTATCCCACTCAAGACTCTATTGACCTAAATGGGAAGAAAATCCAAAAAAGAGGGGATATATGTATATGTGTAGCTGATTCACTTTGCTGCACAGCAGAAAATAACCCAACCTTGTAAAGCAGTTATTTTTTGTGGTGGTTGTTTAGTCGCTAAGTTACGTCTGACTCTTTTGTGAACACATGGACTACAGNTAAATGGGAAGAAAATCCAAAAAAGAGGGGATATATGTATATGTGTAGCTGATTCACTTTGCTGCACAGCAGAAAATAACCCAACCTTGTAAAGCAGTTATTTTTTGTGGTGGTTGTTTAGTCGCTAAGTTACGTCTGACTCTTTTGTGAACACATGGACTACAGCCTGCCAGGCTCCTCTGTCCATGGGATTTCCCAGGCAAGAATATGGGAGTGGGTTGCCATTAGACTCATAAAAATACACAATTTATTGGTCAACATTGATCAAGAAACAGTACTCAAGTACTATATTTAACAATAGCCCTTAAAGACATCCCAGATATGAGATTTTAATAGGATGAGAAACAGAATAAGTGATAAAAAGCTGAGCCCCTGAAGTTAGCCAGTCACTATTGTGCTTTGATTTTGTCTTTTTTCTTATAATAACTGACCAGTTCTTTTACTGCTTTCAAGGCCCAGAACAACCTTATCGTCGTGACATTTTGACATGCACAGGTGGAAAAGATACAGGCTTTGCTTGAGTAAGCAAGATTCTAAGTGACATATACAAGTAAAACATATTGGCTGTAGTGTGCCAGGCTTTTCTTCGCTTTTCTTGTGTTTGCAAGAACAAGAAATTAAACAATTGTTAGATTCTGTGCACCTGTGGCAATGCCAGTTCCAAGTTCATTAAGCAGACATCTGTGTCCAGAAGAAGATGACTTCTCGATTTTTTATTTCCTAACATGTAATCCAAAGCTAATTCACACATTGCTACTTTGAATTTAGAGAAGAGGTTACCATTTCAAGAAGTTTTGGTTGCTGGTGTTTTGTTGTTGTCATGTTGTTTTTTGTGTCTTTCCTAATCTGCAGAGAATTTTATAGATTTAAATGATCTAAATGTTAAAGGATTTCTACTTTCCAACTTAATTTTCAAATCATTAAGAGCAGCAAGTTAATCATATTGGGATCTTTGAAAATGTGATTCAGGCTATAAATCTCTCTTTACAAAGTCTATGTCAACTCAATATTTTTCATATATTTTAGTAGGTATTAGTTAAGATATAGACATCTTAATCACTTTTAAATCACTTTCTAAGTGATTAAAAATGACTTAAGGTAGAAGCTTGTCTTTCATGTAAGAGTCTAATTCAAGAGGAGTAGATGTACTCTCCTCTAGATTCAATTTTTTTGTTTCATTGCTAGTTTATTTTCATATCTACAGTGAAAATATGGTCATTGCTATGCTTGTATTTCAAATAGTAATAAGAGAACGGAAAGTGTGGGGCAAAGATAACTTCATTTGTATCACTTTTAAGCAGTCAGGTTTGCACATCATTTTTACCCAGGTGCTACTGATCAGTACCTAGTGGCACAGCTGCCCCTGCCTACAGGGATAGTTAAGAAATAAAATCCATGGCCAACCAACCATGTGAACCGCCAGAGCTCTGTCAAAGGAAATATCATTGATTAATAGCAAATCTGCTATAATTGAGTTCATTGAACTCTGGTTCTTGGGATTGTTTTCAAGGATGTCAATACCTTAATATGTCTTATAAATATGTTCAGATATAAGCATTTGTCTCAGAATTTTAATCTGATTCTTAAAGGGGCCTTCTGCTCCCCATTTTTTAAAGAATTTATTAAGAAAACATTTCATCCCCCAATGTGCCCTTATCCAGTTGTTAATGTCAAAAATCTAGAAATAATTTTTCATATTTCTCATGCATATCATCCCCATACCCACTTCATGTATCCTTATTAGTTTTTCTACCAAATACATTCCTAACTTAATGGTTTCCACAACTTTCCACTTTTGTCATGTTAGTCAAAGCCATCAAGGTAAACATATCATCAATTCTCATGACGATTATTTTGAGAGTCTACAACCTGTTCCCTGCTGTTCTTTTTTGTTTGTTTCTTTCTTTTCCAAAATTAAAGCCAGTGTCTTACTAAAAAATAATTATTATATGACTTCCAAATGTAAATGTTTTGATCATATTTAAAATTTATGACAATATGCAATGTCATGCATTCATGGCCACAATCTAATATAATTTCATGCCCAAGCCCCTCTCTTCATCATCTTTCAGGCTTTACAGTCTCTTTCTGTTCTTCAAACACATCAGTCTGTTTGCCAGCTGAGAGCTGCTGCAGCAAATGCTTCTTCTACCTTAAATCCTTTCCTCTTACTTCTCGCCATTTCAAAATATTTGTGTAGAAATTTGGTATAGACATATTTTAATGGACATATGGATTTTTATGATTAAGCTAATTTATTTTCATTTCTGCATTTCTGTTTATCAAGGTTTTTTTCACTTACACACCTCTGATTCATCTATCTAGTAAATATAAACAAGTGTCCACTAAATTTTATTACCTAGATTATAATGATTTAAGCCTCTGATGACTTGACTGATGAATCCTTGCCTCTGCTTTGCTATGAAATGTGCTCCTAAATGATTTTTAACGATGTGTAAAGGGGGGCATGTCCCACATTAAGCATTTTCAGTTGAAACTTTCTTCCTGCCAAGAACTGATTTTTTTTCAGTAGTCTTCCTCTCCTATTTTGACTTCTCTATTTAATTTCATTAAGTTGCCTTTAAGATACTGAAAATTGGTATTTACACTAACGCTAGTGCTCATCCGAGCCACTATTACCAATCCAAAGTATTTAGTTTCATATTACCCCCAAATATATTGTTCACTATTGCCCCCAAGCAATCATGGATTCTGTAAGGTAAAGTTCTTGTGATACCCACGTCTTGCCAAGCATTGATGTCTTGGTTTCAGATCTTCATTGCTTATACACATACAACACATCATCTAATATTTGCTCTGGTATACTACCATCAAATTCTTAACTTAATGCTTTCAACTCCACATAACAGAAATATTCAACTCAAAATAGCTTAAAAATTTAAAGTACAAAGTTTATGTGAGGAATTCTTGCTGGGAGCCAGCACGAGGAATCCCGCCCATGGCAAAGGTCATGAGGAAGAGCCCCAACAGGCAAAGGCGAGTCAGATCTTGAGGGAACCTCCCTGGACCTACTCGAGCATCTACCCCCAAACCAGAATCTGTCTGCCTTACTATATTATGCCTTTCACCATCTCCTCTGACATTAACAGGGGGTTGTCCCCCCTACCACCTTTTTCTGGAAAAAGTTAATTTAAAGCTTTTAGATAATAAGTCTCCTGGGCATAATAAGAGTGTTTCAATCCAAAAACCCCTCTGATGGCTTTCTAGCCTGTCTGACAGGTTTGTCTGGACTCTTACAGCTACACATATGATTGTTTACATTCTCCCAACCACAAGAAGCACAGGAAGCTTAAAACATCCTAGGAATGTAAGGCCTTCCGTGGAGTCAAAATCATTAGAATAGAACTGATTAAGGATTTCATTGTTGAGCCAATACTTGCTGCCAAGTTTTCATATATTTTATTTGTTGATATAGTTGGTATATAGAAAAAAAAGGTAATAGCCCTGGTATTAGCAACATTAGATCTTTAAGTACTTTCTTTGTTATAACTCACTGCACCTTTGTTCAACAGGAATGTAACTTTATTTAGTACTGTGAGGGTGATGCAGATTAAAGAAAAAACACTTCAAGGGAAAATAAGTTGTCTGGTTGATAGACATTTATCTAGGAAAAGAGCCATAAAAATGTTAGGCCTCTTGGCCAGAAGATAATGTAAATCACCTGAGACCTTTTGTATACGGGAAGGTATGCAAAAAGAAAGCCTGGTCTCAATAAGGGTCAGGACTGCTGCCCCTACATAACTCCGCATATTCCATTATTTCTTTATGTACAACTTGGGGTATATAAGCTGCCTTTGAAAATAAAGTTGTGAGTCTTGCACTGATGCTTGGCTCCTGCATGTTGTTCTTTTCTTATTCTCCCTTTTCAAGCTAAATTCCCATCTGGAGCATAGAGGCTTGCTGTGTCTACTTATTTGCCTGGGCTTCTAAGACCCACACAAGAGGGAGCCCAAGGTAGGTCATCCTCCACTATTCAAGTGGGCACCTGTGGCCTATGTAGACAGTGCAAGTCCCGTGTCTTGGGGCTTTATTGGCTTTCAATGTGCCATCTATGGGGTAGCACAGAGTCAGACATGACTGAAGCGACTTAGCAGCAGCAGCAGCATGTAAACCAAGGAATACAGCCTCTTTTCTCCTCTATTTTCTCCACTACATTATTCGTTCCTAATCTCTCTTTATATCTCTAAATAAATAGTCTTATCTAATCACCGACGCCATCCCCCCCACTTCAAATTCCCTGGATCCACTGGGGTTGGATCCTGACAAATTCTAGCATAGAAAACTATTTGGTAAATGGAAAAAAATGCTTGGTTATTATTCCACTAACTGGAAGTTACCAAAAACACACATGTACATGCAAATACATTTACAGATCACAAAATATAAAATGCATGTCCTTTTATTTTGAACCTAAAGAAAAATAAATATTCAAATTCCATATCTATATGCTTTGTAAGATTAAGTATAAACAATGCTGATAATGTTAAAAATATAAACAAGNTTTACCTAAGACATATAACAATATATTAAAGATGATTAAATAATAAAATGATGTTATTGTTTGGTTTCTTTATACATTCTTAAATATAGCCACAAAATTTTAAGACATTACCCAGATATATATATACACATATACATAAACATATATATTCAAATTCAAGATAATAAGTTAATAAAAATAACTCCAGATATCATGACATGTTGGCACATTTTTCCATTGCAGCCTCAATTTCTTCTGCCATGCTGCAAAATAAACTAACCAGTATCAAATAACCACAGCTCAACAGGATTATCTCTGAATAAGTTCAGTTCAGTCGCTCAGTCATTTCTGACTCTTTGCAACCCCATGAACCATAGCATGCCAGCCCTCCCTGTCCATCACCAGCTTCTGAAGTTTACTCAAACTCATGTCCATTGAGACAGTGATGACATCCAACCATCTCATCCTCCGACGTTCCCTTCTTCTCCTGCCCTCAATCTTTCCCAGCATCAGAGTCTTTTCCAATGCGTNCCCATGAACCATAGCATGCCAGCCCTCCCTGTCCATCACCAGCTTCTGAAGTTTACTCAAACTCATGTCCATTGAGACAGTGATGACATCCAACCATCTCATCCTCCGACGTTCCCTTCTTCTCCTGCCCTCAATCTTTCCCAGCATCAGAGTCTTTTCCAATGCGTCAATGCTTTGCATCAGGTGGCCAAAGTATTGGTTTCAGTTTCAACATCAGTCTTTCCACTGTACACCCAAGACTGATATTCATTAGGATGGATTGGATGGAACTCCCTGCAGTCCAAGGGACTCTAAAGAGTCTTTTCCAATACTACAATTCAAAAGTATCAATTCTTCTGAACTCAGCTTTCTTTATAGTCCAACTCTGACATCCATACATGACTACAGGAAAATAATAATCTTGACTAGACAGACCTTTGTTGACAAAGTGATGTCTCTGCTTTTTAATATGCTGTCTAGGTTGGTCATAAGTTTCCTTCCAAGGAGTAAGCTTCCTTAATTTCATATCTGCATTAACCATCTGCAGTGATTTTGGAGACCAAAAAATTGAAGTCAGCCATTGTTTTCCCATCTGTTTGCCATGAAGTGATGGGACTAGATGCCATGATCATAGTTTTCTGAATGTTGAGCTTTAAATGAACTTTTTCACTCTCGTTTTTCACTTTCAATAAGAGGCTCTTTAGTTCTTCTTCACTTTCTGCTATAAGGATGGTATCATCTGCATATTGAGATTATTGATATTTCTCCCGGCAGTCTTGATTCCAGCTTGTGCTTCTTCTAGCCCAGTGTTTCTCATGATGTACTCTGCCAATAAGTTAAATGAGCAGGGTGACAAATATAGTCTTGACATACTCCTTTTCCTATTTGGAACCAGTCTGTTGTCCCATTTTCAGTTTTAACTGTTGCTTCCTGACATGCATATAGATTTCTCAAGAGGCATGTCCAGTGGTCTGGTATTACAATTTCTTTCAGATTTTCCACAGTTTATTGTGATCCACATAGTCAAAGCCTTTGGCATAGTCAATAAAGCAGAAATAGATGTTTTTTCTGGAACTCTCTTGCTTTTTAGATAATCCAGAAGATGTTGGCAACTTGATCTCTGGTTCCTCTGCCTTTTCTGAAACCAGATTAAACATCTGAAAATTCACGGTTCACGTATTGCTGAAGCCTGGCTTGGAGAATTTTGAGCATTACTTTGCTAGTGTGTGAGATGAGTGCAATTGTGCGGTAGTGTGAGCACTCTTTGACATTTCCTTTCTTTGAGATTGGAATGAAAATTGACCTTTTCCTGTCCTGTGGCCACTGCTGAGTTTTCCAAATTTGCTGACGTGTTGGGTTCAGCATCCATCTTTGTTCATAGTGATGCTTCCTAAGGCCCATTTGACTTCACATTCCAGGATGTTTTTTGGCTCTAGGTGAGTGATCATACCATCGTGGTTAACTGGGTCATGAAGATATTTTTGTAGAGTTCTTCTGTGTATTCTTGCCGCCTCTTCTTTATATCTTCTGCTTCTGTCAGATCGTTACCATTTTTGTCCTTTACTGAGCCCATCTTTGCATGAAATGTTCCCTTGGTATCTCTAATTTTCTTGAAGAGATCTCTAATCTTTCCCAATCTAATGTTTTCCTCTATTTCTTTGCAGTGATTGCTGAGGAAGGCTTTCTTATCTCTCCTTTCTATTCTTTGGCACTCTGCATTCAAATGGGCATATCTTTCCTTTTTTCCTTTGATTTTGGCTTCTCTTCTTTTCACAGCCATTTGTAAGGCCACCTCAGACAGCCATTTTGCTTTTTTTTTTGCATTTCTTTTTCTTGAGGATGATCTTGAGCCCTGTCTTCTTTACAGTGCCTTGAACCTCTGTCCATAGTTCATCAGGCACTCTGTCTTTCAGATCTAGTCCCTTAAATCTCTTTCCCACTTCCACTGTATAATTGTTAGGGATTTAACTTTGATCATACCTGTATGGTCTAGTGATTTTCCCCACTTTCTTCAATTTAAGTCTGAATTTGCCAATAAGGAGTTCATGATCTGAGCCACAGTCAACATTTGGTCTTGTTTTTGCTGACTGTATAGAGCTACTCCATCTTTGGCTGCAAATACTATAATCAATCAGATTTTGGTGTTGGCTGTCTGGTGATGTCCATGTATAGAGTCTTCTCTTGTGTTGTTGGAAGCAGGTGTTTCCTATGACCACTGCATTCTCTTTACAAACCTCTATTAGCCTTTGCCCTGCTTCATTCTAGACTTTAAAGCCAAATTTGCCTGTTACTCCAGGTGTTTCTTGACTTCCTACTTTTGCATTCCAGTCCTCTGTAATGAAAAGGACATCTTTGTTGGGTGTTAGTTCTAAATGGTCTTATTGTCTTCACAGAACCATTCAACTTCAGCTTCTTCAGCATTGTTGGCCAGAGCATAGCCTTGGATTACCATGGTATTTAATGGTTTGCCTTGGAAATGAACAGAGATCACTCTGTTATTTTTGAGATTCCATCCAAGTACTGCATTTTGGACTCTTTTGTTGACTATGATGGCTGTTCCATTTCTTCTAAGGGATCTCTGCCCACAGTAGTAGATATAATGGTCATCTGAGTTAAATTCACCCATAATTCACTTATTCCTAGAATGTGGATATACACTCTTGCCATCTCCTGTTTGATCACTTCCAATTTGCCTTGATTCATGGACCTAACACTCCATGTTCCTATGCAATATTTCTCTTTACAGAATTGGACTTTCTATCACTAGTCGCATCCACTGGGTATTGTTTTTGCTTTGGCTCCATCCCTTCATTCTCTCTGGAGTTGTTTCTCCACTGATCTCCAGTATCATATGGGACACCTACTGACCTGGGGAGTTCATCTTTCAGTGTCCTACCTTTTTGACTTTTCATACTGTTCATGGGGTTCTCAAGGCAAGAATATTGAAGTGGTTTGCCATTCCCTTCTCCAGTGGACCACATTCTGTCAGACTGCTCCACCATGACCTATCCACCTTGGGTGGCCCCACAGTTGTTTCATTGAGTTAGATAAGGTTGTGGTCTGTGTGATCAGATTGGCTAGTTGTCTGTGATTGTGATTTAAATCTGTCTGCCCTCTGATGCCCTCTCTCAGAGCCTACCATCTTACTTAGGTTTCTCTTACCTTGGATGTGAGATAGCTCCTTGCCACCGCTCCTGCACCGTTGAGTGTGTTTAAACAAATAAAATAAAGAGCTGTTAAAATTGGACTGAAGAAGACACTATTTCTCAATCAGAGACCCAAATTGTAGACTGTAATAGACAGCAACTTACAGACTTCCCAGGTGGCTCAGTGGTAAAGGAATCCACCTGCTAACAAAGGAGACACAAGTTCACTCCCTGGGTCAGGAAGATCCCTGGAGAAGGAAATGGTAACTCATCCAGTATGTTGTCTGGGAAATCACATTATCAGAGGAGCCTAGCAGGCTACAGTCCATGGGGTCCCAAAACAGTCTGACATGACTTAGTGACTCAGCAGCAACAATAAGACTTCAGCTTAGTTCAGTAAGCTAGATATGAGTGAAATACACAAATAAATTGTTACAGTGAAAAACATAAATTTAAGATATTTTATGATTTGAAATAATTGATGATTAATTTAGGAATTGAAGTAAAAAAAAAGAAAAAAAGAAGGAAAAGTATGAAAAAGTATAATTATAAAGATGAAATTCTGCAGTTAGCCATATGCCAAAGCAGTTTATGGAGAATGAATTTCTAAAATGTAACTAGGGGAATGTGAAAAGTATACAGGATATTATATATCATGTGAACAAGAAGTTACAGAACAAACCAGAAGTGTATATAAGAAGGATTCACAGTGATAATTTTATAGAAACAAGAAAAATATAAAGTTCTTGATAGAATAAAAATGTTAAGGCTTGAGAACAGAAAGCACATCATTCAGAGTGTAAGCCTGTTACATATAAGACTGATAAAAGCTAATAAAGCAATCACAGAAAGAAGGGAAATCTAGTTTAAAATAAATAATAGATATGCTATCAAATATGCCAAATAAAATGAAGGACATTGAATGAAATTTTTCAAAGCAATCTTTACTGTTGCAATAGCTAGTTGTCATATCTACCAG
>SJYA01000862.1:0-122618 GCA_006410615.1 Neotragus moschatus
CACAACCAACAGGAGGAGATGGGAAGTATAAAAAGGGAAGCTAAGAGGTATTACTGTGACTCCTTTGGGGTTACTGCTCCCACATCTCTGGAGTGTACTATCTCCTGTCTTTTAATAAGAAGTTCTGTCTGTTTGAGCTGTAACTGAGCTGTAGCTGGTCTATTGTTTCAAATCTTTTCTACTATGAGACAAGAGCCAAGAAATATGCCTGTTTGAGCTGTAATTAGTCCATCACTCCAAATCTTTATTACAAGATAAGAACTAAGGGAGAGAAATAAACCAACCTGACAAAATTACTCAAAACTTCTGAAAAATTTTTTCATCTACCACTTTCCTTGTCACAAAGGTTAGTTAAAACTTAACTCAAAATTTCATGGTGACTTCATGGTCGTAATTGAACATTATATAACTTCTGATTCTTACCACATTAGTAGGTAATTTGGGGAGGAAGGAAGTAGAAGAAGACAAAGTTCATAACCCTAGGGGCTTTATATTCCACATACCTGATAGTTAAAGGCATAATATACTAAAATATTAAAATGTAAATTTTAAAAAGTTATTGGAGTATATAGGTTTGATTCTTTCTCTAATAAGATAACAATCTCTAAAACCTAATTGTATAGTAAATCCTAGTTATAAACATTTCTATTTAATCTGTGGGAGCCCTCTGAGATAACCACAAATATTATTCCCACTTTATAGTTCAATGAGATAGGTTAGTCTAAGAGCAGTTGGGAAGACACAAATTTATGATCCTCTGCAATCTAAATTCAGATATCATACCATGAATATTATATTACCCTACACATATAAAAGTTAAGGCTAAAAGTCTATAACTCATTAGTCCTTGTTTTAACTATTCATTTATATTATTTTTTCATAAAGTTTAAAGAACCGATTTATTTCTTCTAACATCTATCACTGCTACTTCCAGAAAATTAGATGAAAATTAAAAACTCCAGGTGCAAATTATTCTTTGCTCTATCTTCATTTTACAGCCCATTATTAAATATATCTGGAATATAACCAAAGCAGATTAAATATATAAATTAAGTCCAATATATTCCCTTTTCTATTTAATTTAGAGAAAGCTATGTCTTGCTTGAACTACAGTGACATCTTGTGGTTGAGCATGGGTTTTTTTGTTTGCTTTTATATGTAAATTGTTAATGTTTTCTGCTTCTCTTCAGTTCTAGGTTTTCAAGGAGGCAGCTTTCATTAGCATAAATTCTGAACAGTCACTGAACAATACAGAAAGAAAATATTAAATGGGAAAGAAAGAAAATTAACAGTAAACATGATCTAGAACCACTGCTAATCTAATTTCTTTAAAAGAGTTTGTATTATTTAATGTATATTCTTGAAAGAATATGTGGAAAATTTGATGTCAATGTCACCTAAACGTTAATAGGTAGTTTCAATGATTGTGTATTGTNTGAACAGTCACTGAACAATACAGAAAGAAAATATTAAATGAGAAAGAAAGAAAATTAACAGTAAACATGATCTAGAACCACTGCTAATCTAATTTCTTTAAAAGAGTTTGTATTATTTAATGTATATTCTTGAAAGAATATGTGGAAAATTTGATGTCAATGTCACCTAAATGTTAATAGGTAGTCTCAATGATTGTGTATTGTCTGTATAAACAAAAAGAAATCAATTAAATAATATAATTTAAAAACTTTTAAATGATTGAATAATGTCCTTTTTTTTTTTTTAAGATAGTTGTTTTCCTCATCTATTATGTGTTATTATCTTTACAAATTGGAAGCTTAAGTTTCTTCTTTGGGTACACCCTGGTAAACATATTGAAGTTTTAACTTCTTCAAACTTCTCTTTTCTTCAGTTATTTCACTATTTGCCAGATGGCTTCTGATTTTTATCAGAGTTCCCCAGTTTTTCACATTGAATGCATCTTTAGATTTTTGAAAGGAAGCTCAAAAGTTCCTATTGTATATCTTATAAAAATATAATCATGAACTGAACAGTGTATCTTGACCTGAATACATGGAGAACTATACCATTTTATAACTTTATAAAAGTTAACTTGTTAAAGAAATAAAATGAGTTATACATATATATAGCTGCTGCTGCTAAGTTGCTTCAGTCATGTCAGACTCTATGCGACCCCATAGATGTTAGCCCACCAGGCTTCCCCATCCCTGGGATTTTCCAGGCAAGAATGCTGGAGTTGCCACTAAAACGTAATTTAATTGTTACATTCAACTAATTTTATATATAATAAAATATATATAAGTAGTTTAATCAAGTGTGTTTAAGCCTATTTTTGCTGTATAATCATTTATGTGTTAGAAATAATTGGTTCATTATAATAGGTACAATTCAGTCCCCACAGCATTAGCCATATACACTGATTTCCATGAATCTGTTTTCATTGTTCTTTAGTTAACAATCTGTTGTTATTGTTCTTCCTAAGTTCTTTAGTTATCCTACAAATCTCAAAATGAGTGTATAACTAGCATTTATTTGATAAAAAATAAAGATTATCAGTTATACATTTACAGATTCTCATTTCAAAGATAAATATGGCAACAGCAAACATATCCTTCAGTGTGTCTTGTAAGTGAGAACTGCACAGTATAGTCCCTCCTGGCCTGGTTATGGCTCATTGTGGAACTTCGAACTGATAACTGAAGAAGTGCTTTTACTTTAGCATTTTCCAGATAATTTATAAAGATGAACCAAAAATACTATTCCTATTCAATGGGATATCATCAGCTTTCACATAAATTTAGAGTAAAACAGAAATATCTAGCAGATATAATATTATTCTGACCATGTGTGCTAATTCACCTCAGTCATGTCTGACTCTTTGTGACCCTGTGAACNAACTGATAACTGAAGAAGTGCTTTTACTTTAGCATTTTCCAGATAATTTATAAAGATGAACCAAAAATACTAGTCCTATTCAATGGGATATCATCAGCTTTCACATAAATTTAGAGTAAAACAGAAATATCTAGCAGATATAATATTATTCTGACCATGTGTGCTAAGTCACCTCAGTCATGTCTGACTCTTTGTGACCCTGTGAACTGTAGCTCACCAGCTCCTCTGTCCATGGGATTCTTCAGACAAGAATACTGGAGTGGGTTGCCATTTCCTCCGTTAAGGGATCATCCTGACCTAGGGATCTAACTTGCATCTCTTACATCCTCTGCACTGGCAGGCAATTTCTTTACCACTACTGCCATATGGGAAGCCCATAGTACTTATATTTCTTTACTAGGATATTGGCAACATTTGTATATATATTGGCAAAGGACAAAGTTATGTCCCTCAGAGAAGAACCTAGCATTTTTTTAATGTTTCTGAAATTGTATATTTAATGTTTTCATTTCTTTTTCTAAGTTTATTCCATAATTCAATAGCTGTTCTTTATATGACTTCTGAAAAAGTCTCTAGTCCATGATTTTTAAAATAATAACTGCAACATGTCTGAAGATGCATGTTAAACGAATTGTATAAAACTTTTCTGGTGATGCAAACAGAAACAGGAAGATCAAAGGTCTAGACTTATTAATAAAGTGGTTTATTTTGAGAACTATTTCATTTTTATATAGCAAATGCCATTCTGAGAAAAATTATAACCACCTAGTAAAGTCTCAAATACTTTAGAAATATTGTACACTTTTTCTTAATTTTAAGAGCTATCAACATACATCCTTAAAACTCCAGATTACTAGATGAGGAAACTGAAGCTAAGAGATGTTATCTTGCTCAAGGTTATTAAATGCTTTACATTTTTGAAGACTCAATTTAAGTTGCTTCACTGCAAAAGCTCATGCTTTTTATTATACATTGTTACCTTCCTCTCATCATATTTCTCCTGAATATGTTAAAATTTCGAAGCTTATTAAAGGAAATTCAGGTCAGTATTCCAATTACTATATGAGTAATTTTAATAACAATGAATCATCATAACCGTGCTTAAGTAGGCCTATGTCTGAACACTTAAATATTTAGGATTTTAAAATTTCCTTTACAATGCCTCAACTATGGCTGGACACTGAATTATATTACTTAGTGTCACATAATGGATATAGATGTGGTGTATATATAAAATCTTCACAGATCATTTGATAAATAACCTTCAATCACATAAATAGCATTAATCACTATTTATTTTATTCTTTATCTGCAAATATTCTGTATTTACATATACATATTATTTCTCATGTATTTTATTAGGAAGCTTTCTAATTTTATCTATGTTATAGTAGGTTTTATTCAATTCTACTCATTAGTATACACTCAATTTATATTAATATCATGCAGAAAAACAATTGCAGCTTTTTGCCTCACTTTTCCATACTCTTTGAAATATGGTTTGTCAAGTACCTCTCATTAGGGAATATGTACACAAACAACTCTGTATATGTGTTGTGAATTGTTTATGTGTCTCAGAGAGAGAGAGAGAGAGAGAGAGAGAGAGAGACAGAAGAATGGAGAGAAAGAATAGTAAAATGTGAAAACATTAATATTAATGAATCTGGATTGAAGTAATAATCTTGGATATAATGTTTTAAAAAACTTTTAATGAAAATATTTGCTTTTAAAATTTGTGAAAATTATAATGTATTTTCTGGAATATATTTGGAATTTAAAAATATTTAGATACAACATTTAAATTATATTCTTATGATGATGCTCATGATCATAGAAGATATGAGAAGAAAGTAAATATTTTAGTGGAAAAAGAAATGATCTATTTTGCAGCAAAATGAATAAAGACTTAAAGCTGAAATATTTTTCTTTTATTTTTTAAATATAAATTTATTTATTTTAATGGAGGTTAATTACTTTACAATATTGTATCGGTTTTGCCATACATCAACATGTATAGACCACAGGTATACACATGTTCCCCATCCTGAAACCCCCTCCCTCCTCCATCCCAGTACCATCCCTCTGGATCATCCCAGTGCACCAGTCCCAAAATACATTTCTTTCTGTAATCAGAAAAGACATATCCTATATAACAGGACATGTAATACTTTGTATGCAAATAAGAGTGAACTATTGAGCTGAGGAAAAACATCTGTTAATTGATTTTATGGTACAGTACACACAGCTCTACATTTTTTGATAATTCAGGGCAAAGACTTAAGTTTTCCTACAGCATCTGGGTATTTCAGGCAAAAGCCATAGTTTTCTGCCTGAACGACTCACAAATTGGCATCAGCATAAATTTAATACTGAAGTTTAGAGATTTAGAAGTAAAACTATCGCGTTTATGGTTATGAATTAAAATGCAGTAATTTGGACTTAGATATTTTAAAAGAAAGGATGTGTGTTCCTGTTTAGACTCTAAAGAATATTAGTCGCTACTAATTACATTTATTTTCTGTATGATACTGTATGTTACTGAAAACAGCAGTGTTTAAACTTCATAGTATTCTGATTTAGTTTGCTTTTCTTAGTATTTATGTGAAATTTTAAGTCTTTCTATACAGGCTCACATGAGGTGTTATAAGTTAAATAATTTTTTTTTTAAAAAAAGACTATCAATTTATATGGGTTAAACCAAAAATAGTGAGAAAATATGAGTACAGAAACATGCCTTATATACAAAACTAATTTGAATCCAAACACCAATGTAGATATATTTTGTTAGACTATTGTGGGTGTTTAGGCAGAGGAAAATGTGAAACCAAATTGTTACTTTTAATTATAAAACTATTACAAGCTAAGAAAAAGTGTATATGACAACATAAGAAATAAATAAGAGGTAGTAATACATACAGATGAAAAGAAAAGTAAGCTCTATGGTCTAAATTTGAGAATCTTGATAAAGGGACAAATTTTTAGAGAAAAATAGATGTATCCTAACTTTATGAATAAAATAGCCTAATAATTGTGAAACAAAATAAGGATATGAAAGAATCATATTAAAATCCTTAGATTATTTTTAGTGTGAATGATTTCATCATTCATAAACACACTATAACTTCCTTGTGTAAATTATTTCAGAGAGCAAAAATAAAAAAACCTCATAATGTACTGAATCAAACTAACAAAATGCTGATTGTACAAATCTGATTACTCACTTAAAATATTAAGAAACTTGTCTGTAAACCACTTATGAATGACTATGAATATAATATTGACAATTAAAATACTAGCTATTTAGCAGAACATAAATGCTATAGTTAACTCACTAAAGTAAAGGTCATCTAAAGAAGGCAAAATAGACCAATTGCTAGTAAAAATACTGAATCATTTATCAAAAGTCTTCCAATTAACAAAAGCCTAGTACTAGTACCAGTGATGAGTTTTACCAACGCTCAAAGAATAATACCATTCTTTTTTAAATGCTTCAAAAAATTACAAGAAGACAAAGCACTTTCAAATTAATTTTATAATGCCAGAATTACTTGATTCTGAAACCAATGACAAAGCCAGAAAAGAAAATTATAGGTCAATATTCCTGATAAACATAAATGTAAAATATTCTCAACAAGAAAACTTTGCTTACCAAATTTAACAATACAATAAAAAGGTCACACATCAACATCAAGTGAGATCTATTCCAGGGATACAAAGATGATTCAACAACTGCAAATCAATTAAGCTAGCACAGCACATTAACAAAATTAAGGATAAAAATCATATAATCAACTCAATAGTTGAAAAAAAAAAGCATTTGATAAAATTCAACATCCATTTATGATAAAAATTCTCAAAAATTGGTTATAGAGGGATTATAACTCAGCATAATAAAGGACATATATAGCCATAAATGGGGGAGACTCAGGTTCAATTCCTGGGTTGGGAAGCTCTCTTGGAGAAGGACATGCCAACCCAGCATGGAACGCCAGCATTCTTGCCTGGAAAATCCCATGGATGGAGGAACCTGGTAGGCTATAGTTACATAAGGTCGCAAAGAGTTGGACATGACTGAGCAACTTCACTTTCACTTTCATAGCCATAAATACTATTTAGTACCAGAGAGAAATTTTTTAAAATAAATATTTAAAGAGACTAGAAGAGTATTTATTAAAATGTAAATTATAAAATGATTTAAAATAAATCTCAACTAATTTAAGCAAACAGAAATTATTGCAAGCAACTTCTCTGACTGCAACAGTATGAAAGTAGAAATCAGCCAGCGGGGGGGAGGGGAGTGGAGAAAAGAATGATCACATGAAGACTAAAAAGTTACAATGGAATCAAAGAAGAAATTAAAAAATATATACCTCAAGACAACTTTACAAAATCTGTAGGATGAAACAAAAACGGTTCTAAGAGGGAAATCCATAGCAATAGATGCCTTTCTCAAGAAACAAAATGTATCANGTGGAGAAAAGAATGATCACATGAAGACTAAAAAGTTACAATGGAATCAAAGAAGAAATTAAAAAATATATACCTCAAGACAACTTTACAAAATCTGTAGGATGAAACAAAAACGGTTCTAAGAGGGAAATCCATAGCAATAGATGCCTTTCTCAAGAAACAAAATGTATCAAATAAATATCCTAATCTATCACCTATAGGAACTAAGAAAAGAACAAAGGAAATCCAAATTCAGCAGAAGGAAGGAAATAATAAAGATCAGAGAGGAAATAAATAAATAAAATAGAGATCAAGAAAACCGTAGAAAAGAGCTGCTTTTTATTTTTTAGGATAAATAAAATTGACAAAACTTTAGCTAGGCTCACAAAGAAGAGAGGCCTTAAGTAAACAAAATAAGAAGTGAAACAGAAGAAATAACAACCAGAAGTGCAGAACTATCAAAAAAAAAAAACAAGCAAAAATATACAGTTACATGCCAAACAACTGGACAGCCTAGTTGATTTGGACTCCAAAATCACTGCAGATGGTGACTTCAAAGAATATTATGAATATTCATTGGAAGGACTGATGCTGAAGCTGAAATTCCAATACTTTGGCCACCTGATGCAAAAAACTGACTCATCTGAAAAGACTCTGATGCTAAGAAAGATTGAAGACAGGAGAAGGGGATGACAGAGAATGATGTGGTTGCATGGCATCACAGACTCAATGGACATGAGTTTGAGCAAGTTCCGGGAGTTGGTGATGGACAGGGAAGTCTGGCATGCTGCAGTCCATGGGGTCACAAAGAGTCACACATGACTCAGCAATTGAACTGAAATGAACTGGACAACCTAAAAGAAATGGACACGTTTCTAGAAACATACCACCTGCTAAAAATGAGTTAAGAAGAAACAGATAATGGAAATAGATCAGTCACTAGAAATGAAATAGAATCTGTAATAAAATAATTCATTTCAGTTCAGTCACTCAGTTGTGTCTGACTTGAATCAGTTCTAGTGAGGTAGATGAAACCAGAGCTTGTTATACAGAGTGGAGCAAATTAGAAAGAGAAAAACTATGTACTATATTAATGCATATACATGGAATCTAGAAAAATGATACTGATGAACCTATTTGCAAGGAAGGAATGGAAATGAAGATGAAGAGAATGGACGTGTGGATACAGTTGGTGGTGGAGAGAGTTGGATGAGAAAGTAGCCTCAAAGTGTATACACTACCAGGTGTAAGATGGATAGCTGGTGAGAAGTTGTGTAGCACAGGAAGCCGAGTCTTGTGCTCCATGATGACCTGAAGGATGGGATGAAGGGAAGGGAGGGAGGCTGGGAAGGAAGGAGATGTACATATAACTACAGCTGATTTGTGTAGCTGTATGGCAGAAACAAACACAACATTTTAAAGGATACTTTTTACTATCTAAATAAAAACATATAAAAAAGTGGATACTGAAGGAACATATCTCCACATGACAAAGGTCATTTATAATAAACCCACAGCCAACACTGTACTCAGTTGAGAAAAGTTGAGAGACTTTCCACTACATTCTGGAATAAATAAGGCAAGGATGCCGACTGCCACCACTTCTGTTCAACATAATATTGGAAGTTCTAGCCACAGCAGTTAGAGAAGAATAAGAAATAAAAAAGTATTCTAATTGGAAAGAGAAAGGTAAAACTATCACTATTAGAAGATGATATAATACTCTATATAGAAAATCCTAAATTCCTTACATAAAACCTATTAGAACTAATAAATGATTTCAGCAAGGTACTGGGATACAAGATTAATACATAGGATTCTGTTTCATTTCTTTACTCAATATTAGAAACATTATATCAGGAAAGTTAAAAAAAAATCCCATGTAAAGCTGCATACAGAACAAATACATAGGAATAAACTTAACCAAGGAGGTGAAAGACTACATACTAAAAAATATAAAACACTGATAAAGGAAATTAGAGATGTTTCAAAGAATGGGAAAGACATCCTGTGCTCTTAAATTGGAAGAATTAATACTTAAAATGCTTCCATATGTTGGAATTTTTAATAGTTTTTCTCCTGTAATTGAGATCTAATCTTACTGCATTATGGCCAGAAAAGATGCTTGGAATGATTTCTATTTTTTTTNGTCCATTTCTAACTGATGCTTCTCCAATTTAGTAGTTCCAGCTTAATACAAATTTCAGTGATAGACGTTTTTAAGTCCTCCTGCATTTTTCCAATTAAGGGGCTATCAAGGTTAAAAAAAGGTGTTTTTTTAGCTGTTTAATAGCATATTTCCTGGATAAAAATATATTTATTTGTTAATTCTTGTTAATCTTAAATATGTGTTTGTGTGTGTGAAGAATGTTGTTTCCAGAGTTATACAAACTTTTGAGAATACAGATCAAATGGTCACCATTTATTATTATCTCTGACAGTACAGGTGAATCACAAACTGGAATCAAGATTGCAGGGAGAAATATCAATAACCTCATATATGCAGATAATACCACCATAACGGCAGAAAGAAAAGAGNAATATATTTATTTGTTAATTCTTGTTAATCTTAAATATGTGTTTGTGTGTGTGAAGAATGTTGTTTCCAGAGTTATACAAACTTTTGAGAATACAGATCAAATGGTCACCATTTATTATTATCTCTGACAGTACAGGTGAATCACAAACTGGAATCAAGATTGCAGGGAGAAATATCAATAACCTCATATATGCAGATAATACCACCATAACGGCAGAAAGAAAAGAGGAACTAAAGAGCCTCTTGATGAAGGTGAAAGAGGAGAGTGAAAATGCTGGTTTAAAACTCAATATTCAAAGACTAAAATCATGGCATCCAGTCCCATCACTTTATGACAAATAGTTGAGGAAGCAATAGAAACAGTGACAGGTTTTATTTTCTTGGGCTGCAAAATCACTGTAGATGGTGACTGCAGCCATGAAATTAAAAGACTCTTGAAAAGTTGACAAACCTAGACAGTATACTATAAAGCAGAGACATTACTTTGCTGACAAAGGTCCATCTAGCCAAAGCTATGTTTTTTCCTGTAGTTGTGTATGAATAGGGAATTTGGACCACAAAGAAGGCTGAGTGCCGAAGAGTTGATGCTTTCGAACTGTGGTGCTGAAGAAACTCTTGAATGTCCCTTGGACAGCAAGAAGATCAAATCAGGCCATCCTAAAGGAAATCAGTCCTGAAAATTCATTGGAAGGACTGATGCTGAAGCTGAAGCTCCAATACTTTGGCCACCTGATGTGAAAAGCCAACTCTTTGGAAAAGACCCTTATGCTGAGAAAGACTGAGGGCAAGAGGAGAAGGGGATGATAGAAGATGAGATGGTTGGATGGCATCCCTGAACCAATGGACATTGGCTGTTGCAGTCCATGGGGTCACAAGGATCAGATAAAACTTAGCAACTGGCCAATAACTGATATAGAAAGATTCCTGGCTTAGTCTATTCAAACTTCTCCACTTACATTTTGTTCACAATTATTATTCCAATGGTGAAACTATGACTTGAGCTCACTTGCTCATTAATATTCTTTTCCACACAATTTAAAAGTTATTTGGTTGTGCAGGGAAAGAGTAGTTTATGGAACTTTTTAGGTTGGACATCATAGCCTGCAGTTCCTTTGACCATCTTTCAGAGATTCGTTTATTGCCAGTTTTTATTGGTACCCAAGGAACTCTGCTACTTTGATTTAATTTGACAGATAAAATATTATTTACATTTTCTGCAGCAGACATGCTTGCTCTATGGAGCTTCTGGAAAGCCATAGTGTACTGTGATTAGAGTAACAACAGTATTCTCTAGATTACTAGTCTTTTATTGAGATATAGCCCCAGACTTTTTATAGAGCCATATAGTGACTAATCTGAATATGAGTTGCCAAGAGACCATTTAATCTGAACTGCCCTTAAGCTTTGACCCACAAAATTAAATGTGCAATACATATAGCAGCACCCCAATATTATGTGCAAGTGAGAACACTGAATATTGGAGTCAAGCAGATCTTGCTGGCATAATGAAGTATCTCACACACTAACAACACCTCTGCCCCTGCACTGGACACCTTCCCCTCAGTTCACCAATACTGTCCTCATGAGGCTTTATGTGTACACTTGTCTGAGGAATGCTGGCACTATGCATGTAAACATTATCTCTCTCCTCAAGGATGAATCTGAAGTGGAATGAGTAGTACTTTGAGGTGTACATATGATTTCTCTTAATTAGGGGTTGCCTGGAGACATGGATCCCCATAAATCCATGGACAGTCACTAATGGTTAGCCTAGGTGGTCAGGGTATTGGAAGAATAAGACTGAAGGAACAAAAATGACAAGAGACACGGAGAAATAGGAGTAAAGGTCTTTAATGATGAAAACAAGGTATAAGGATGACCATCAAAGGACGTGTCATACAGACGAGGCCTTTAATAATGAGGTGAACAACAATGAAACAGAGTAGGTCCTTGCTCACCATGTCCTCCACCTGCCTTTTTCTGTGGGTAAACTTTAGCCAAAGAATAAGTTTAGTCAGAAAAGTGACAAAATGCAGAAGCAAAGAAAAACAGTCAGACAAGACTAAGTAATAATATTTTAGTCTTTAAGTGAAGTCAAGGATCTTCAGTTCCTCCTCAAGGATTATATATTTAATATCCTGAGTCATATCCCTTGAGCTTTCTTATACTGAAACTCCAAACAGATGGAAGAAGTCAACTACATGATGATCAGATTGTAGCTATGATATAAGATTCCACAATTCTGAGAAATTACCTCAAAAAAAATAAGAACAAACTGACCCTGGAACTAACTAACTGTACTTAAATCAATCAAGAGGATATTGATCAGACTACCACATGACCGATTTCAAGATGACCGTCAGATCTGACTGTGTTGTTTCTGCATTTAGCCCCCTCCCTCCACCTATGAATCCATGAAACTTTCCTTTAAAATCTCTTGCTCAGAAATTGTCAATGGGGGGTGGGGGTTCAGGCCCCTGCCCCAGACTGCTAGCCTCTGAAATAAAGCAAACTTTCCTTTCCTCAAAACTTCTTTATTGACTTTCGAGTGGTGAGCAGCTGGACCCCACTTTTTGTACAATAAAACTAAAACTCTGGTATCAGTTGGCCTCTTATTCCAGTGTTACTCAGTAAGATCACTGCCAAAGGGGTAATGGTGACAGAAATGCAATTGAAATAATGCCTGAGCTAACAGTATGTGCTTCTCACATCAAGATTTATTTGATTCTTCCATTAAAGTGTACTCAGTTTTTGAAAAGCAGAGACCAAAACTAATTCCTTTGAGTAACCAAATTTACCATTGCCTATAAATAGGCTAATCAAGGTTAATTATATTAGAATTCATCATGGAGAGATCAGGAGGCAATGCTCATGGTATTTCTATGTGATTTATGAAAACTCCTCTTCAGGACTATATTTCAAGGATGTCTCCAAAGGAAGCAGCCTTGGAAGTTTAAGATAGCATGTTCCTCTGGGCCAAAGGACCGACTTGTTTCCTAACCAATATCAAAGACTTCCTCCAGGGTAAATATTGGGCTGCTTTGCTATCAATCCCCTCATAAAGTTGTGGCTGGCTAATGTCAGTGTTCCTCAGCTTTGACAAAGATCCTCTATTTCTATAGCATTCACCTGGTCTCGTAGCAATTCAGACCTATGGGACTTGAGAGGCAAGGGAAACTGACACAACATGAAATCCTTGCTTCCTGCTATACCAGGAATAGTGAACAGCCTAAATTTATCTGGGCTCCCAGATTTCTTATTGCCAAGATCTACTGAAGTATGGAAAGCAAACCAAGAATTTCCCTGTTGCTCAGGAACTGTTTGACTTCATGTAAGGGGATTTTTTTCTCACTGGGATAAACTGGCATTGCCTACAATGTCCACCAGCATCGTTCCAGAACATTCTGAAATCATTATTTCCCATCATGTTTCTCTAAAATACTGCTTCTTGTAAAGTGCAGCAAAAGAAGAAATAAGCTTATATCCGTTAATGGCCCACTACCTTAAATAAGTTGGCAGAAAAAAATATGGAATTACTAAGAAACAGAACTAGTTGACTGATAATACCTAACAAACTACATTCTGTCCACCATAAAAGTTATGAACTAGCAACTGGTATTTTCTATTTTCTCTCCCACAGCCATAATAGAGTCTGGGAAACAAGGAGTTAAAAGAGGAAGTGTCTTCTTAAGTTTGTACCCTCAAATTCTCTTATTTTATCATTTTATTTCTTCAAACTTAGGGCTTTGTTGGATTAGAGGGGTTTTGTTTTTCTTTTGTCTTGAGTAGAGGAGGAAAAATTTCTACTAGAGTACAAAACCTTGTTTTCATTGAGCTGAAAATTAGGAATTCCAGTAGTTCCTTTAAAATTATCATAGCACTAAACGGCAAAGAAGCAAAGAATGGGATATGTGGGTGTGATGCTCACTTAGTATTTCATTTTCTAGAGTAAAAATTCTAGAAGATCATAACTGCATGTAAGCAGGTTAACTAACTGTTCACACAATTTAGCCTTTATCTTTAGTTACTCATTTCAAAAAGTGAAATCTGAAGAGTGGAATAGAGAATTCACTCCTCTGACCAAGGTTGTCTTTTAATGTTTTCTCTGACAGACATTAGAAGTCAAGCATGCTGTTTGCTGATCTAATTTTTCCTGTATTCTTAGATAAGAAGCAAGCCCCTTTCCCNCTGACTCCTTAACATTCTTTAAACATGCCAGGAAAGTCTCAGTTCAGGATTTTTGCATTTGCTATTTGTTTTGTTGACTAACACCCTCCATATTCCATCCTGATATCCCCATGTCCCATATGGTTTATTTAGGGTTTGCCTTACACACCATATTTTTCAGATATATCTTTGAGCAACTTATTTAAAATTTTATCATACCCTCCAAAACTTAATAGCCCCTTCTTTGCTTTATTTCCAAAGCACATATAACTTTCCAAAAGTCTTTTTATTCTTTTATTCAACTTCTGAGTTCAAATGGAATGCAAACTCTATGAGAACAAAGCTTTGTGTCTCTTTTGTTCATTACTGAATGTACCTAGAGTAGAGCCTAGAATAAAGGATCAATCGATCAGTAGTTGATAAATTCATGAAAAATTCTAGAAAGTATTTCCTTTACAAAGCATGAAGAACTATAACCAGTGAGTGTAGCCCCATCATCTTTGACTAACTTTTGATGGCATTGGGACAGATATGGGACAGCCAATTGAAATGAGTTCTCAGTTCCCAATGGAGACAGATTTCAGCGTGGAAAAGATCAGAGAGAAACATTTTACCTTTAGAGAAGATTACCAAAGAAGGCAGCATATTAGTGGTATCAGATTAATTCAATCTATTGGTACTATAGGAACAACATAGATAGGAAGCCAAACTTTAATAACTAACAGTAAAAGTAACAACAGAACACCTCAGATAATATAATCCAAGATATAGTTTATATACCCTTGAGCTACCACAAGAAATAATTCTGTCCATATTTGAATATTTCTACTGGATTGATCTGGGGCTCTCCTGGTGGCTCAGTAGTAAAAACTATATCTGCACTGCAGAAGACCCAGTTTCCATCCCTGGGTTAGGAAGATCCTCTGGAGGAGAGCATGGCAACCCACTCCAATATTCTTGCCTGGAGAAACCCATGGACACACAAGCCTGGCAGGCCACAGTCCATACAGTCACAAAGAGTTGGACAAAACTGAAGTGACTGAGCATGCATGAATGCACTGGGTTAATCCATAGTTTGAGATAGAGTCCAGGTGAAGCAGAAAAACTTGAGAAAGGATCCCTTAGTAATAATACAGGAAAAAAAAAAAGCATGCTAAATGTCATTGTACACCCTCAACCAAATGTCCAGATGCTACTTAGCTAGGTATTTACATACTAAAGAAAGGAAAACACCTTTATCTTTCAGAGACTATGGAACGGACATCCAAATTGACAATTTCTGGATAACTGAATGCTCTGTCATTTACTAGATAAAGCTAACCTAGAAGTGGTAAGAGTTTTGTCAGAAACCTATGCATAGCAGTGTGCAGAGACCATCATATGATACATTTCCTCACTACTTCAATGTGTAGTTGGAGTAGATATACTTTAAAAAATAGCAAAATCCCTAGAATGACTACCATGCTAATGATGCTAAGATTATTGTAATGAAAATTATTAAGTGGAAACTAACCAGTTCTCTGTCACTACCAAAAATGTAAATCAGTGTTACCCAAAAATTCTGCAAAGATATCAATTGGTAAAAAGCATCACATTTCACTGTTGTCTCTAATTTGGTTGATACATAATAGATATAAGTGAAGGATCACAAGAGAAAAGATTATTTTAAATTTAATAAATTTAAGTAATCACTTTAATTGCTGATTTTTATCCAGATATGATCTCTTTACTGATGACTTTACTGACACCCTAACTTATAAATGTTTACTGTCTCCACTTGATTATATCCTCTCTCAACCTCAAACACATTGGACTTACCTAGTGTTCTACTGAATATGTGATTCAAGATCAATAATAGACTCTAACTGCTAAATCAAATGATTGATACTCACCAGCAGATTATTACAGGCTCAAAGCATAATGATGATTAATTCAATTTTCTTTTTGTCAATAATTTCAAAAGACAAAATTTCTGAGTAACTTCAAACCTAAACATACACAGGAGTATGCAAAAAATACACAAAATTAAGGGAAAAATAAAAGAATCCTTTCAAGGGGTAAAATAAGAAACTATATTGATTTTTGTTTCCTTATTCCCCAATAATTTTGCTTTAGGTATGACAGTCTCTTGTTACTTCAAGTGCTAATCTACCATCTTCAGGGGTTAGAAATCTCTCTAGCCAAGAGCTTGAAATGCAGCATTCATACACTTGTATAGGTTAGTGTACTATACTGGTTTTACCCTGTCATGCATGTTTATTTAAGAAGATGCAGTTTTCAATAATTCCTATAAATGGGATGATGGAGAAGAGGCAATCAAGCCATTTATAAATTATAGTTAGTTTTGTAAATCCTATTTCTACTTTTAGAAAACTAAATATATAATTCACCACTTTATGTTTCATATATAACATTTTATACAGTCGTCTACATTCCTTCAACACTCTGAATATCTTATATGACTTTTTTTTACAAAATCATATGTGTACCATATGTGTCAGACACTCTAAAATTAGATCAATTTAATTCAACTCTATGGTAGAAAAATGTGGCTTCATGTCTTAAAACTCCTATACATTTTGTGCTCATGGATCCAGAATAAGTAGTATATGGACTCTTATTTATGACTCAATATAATTGTAATTCACTAAAATGCACTTTTATATTATTGATGTGTAATTAAATCTAACATTATTTTGATAAAATCCATCCTAACACTAAAAGAACAAATTCAGAAATGCAAAATTTATGTGGAACAAGTAGACTTCTAAAAATCCACAGTAGGAAAGACATCAATTCACTATTAATGAACTGCATTATCTAAGAACATACATATGGTGTGTTATTATCAAATCAATACTGCTAACTCTACTAATTAAAACTTTAAGTATGGTTCCTACCACTCTCCCCAAAGAAAGCATTTTTAAGTATGACTTTATTTCAATCTTTTTTAAAAAGTTGATAATATAAATGGATTTATTCACTAAGGTACATGAGTTTTATGTGAAAAATTTTGCAAATGTGATTTATGCCAGTAAGTTAAAAAGAGATGTCCATGTCTCTCTAGCAACTTTCATTCCTGTCTTAGTGATTAAATGTCTCTCCCCAACCCTGGTAAGGTCAATATACCTTGTTTTGGTTCTGTGGCATTATCAGATACACTCCAAATTGCTGAGAAAACTATGAGCAAAAGTTGATACAGGCTGCAGAACCATAACTTGTCCCTCAAGTAACTTTATGAGTTTCTGACATTTGAGTGTGCAATCTCTGATCTAAACTATTTACCTCCCATTCAAAAATCTGTTATTTTTGTTATAAGACAAAAACATTTCACTACAATCTTTTGGTACTTGGAAACTTTTTCTTTTTCTTTTGATTTCTCAGAATACTCGCCTCTATTGAATTTGAGGTTATAATAAATCTAATATCTCATTTTACTTTTCACTTGCTCTTTATTCTTTCCTACATCTCCCTCATCCTTCTGCTATTATTTTTTCCTGAAAAATCTTTTAGTATCCTATGTATGGCTTTAGTATTCCATTTGTATACTTGTAACAGACTCTCAAATACTGTCTACATGAAATGATTATTTCAACTTCCATTTTGAAAGAAATTTTACAGGGGGTAAATTTATTTTGAGGACTTTAAAGAGACCATGCTATTTTTTTTTCATACTAACACCTTTTCTATTTCCATGTCTGTAAATCTTACTGCCATTTTTTTGACAGTGTCATGGATTGTTTCTCTTGCTGCTTTGTAGTTTTTCTTAGATAGGAAAGTGGGTCTAAGCAATGACACAAAGTGCTTAGGCAAGGGTTAGATTTTTCTTTCAGGTTGGAAAATAATTCCTTCCAATAAGGCTGCTGCTTATTCTTCTCCTTTCTAGTCTGTGCCTAATTCTATTTATCTTAGATCTGTTTTGCATGTTCTGTTTTCTGTTCTTTTCTTTTCTTTGGCTTTAGATATTTTTAGTAAACTGACTTCTAGTTTACTAATCCTCTGACTCTGCTTCTCTTAATTAACCCTACATATTGAGCTCTTCAACTGTAGCCTTTTCAGTTTTAGAGTTTTGCTTTTTTCCCCCTAGAATTCAGTGTCTGGTAAAACCATTTTTTGTCTACTTTCTACAAATTATCATATATTACCTTGAATTTATTAATAAAAATTATATAAAGTCATTATCTGCTTATGCAAATAGTTTACTTCTATTAACAGTTTTTATTTGAGCTGTATAACTTTGTCTTTGGCATGTATAATGAGTTTTGATTGAACATTTGAACAATGGGAGTTACTTATAAAAAATATTGAGGATCTAGATGATGATAACATTGTCATCTGACAGACAGCAATGCTGGGTGATCGTTAACTTATTCCTTCTCTTAGTTTCTGTATCTCACTGGATGCACCTTTCTCTCCAGATTTTCGAATGACAGTTTGTTCTGTGTTAAGTTTTCTAGTAGGTCTAAGAAATCATTAATTTTTAGTTAGTTCAGATTTTTCTATTTTAATAAAGAAAGTGATACCTTCCAAGCTTTTTGCAAGTCTAAGTTAAAACCAGAATCCTGGCAATATATTTCTGCTTATAATTTGGTTATAATCAGAAAAGTATACTATATTTGAATCATAAAATTGATTATTAAAATTATAATTTGATAATTTTCTAATTATAATTATTATCACTGAAGGACATTTAAAAATATATACAAATTTGTTGTATCAATAATAAGACCAAACACAACAAATTTGAGTGGATTCCTATTGGAATTAAAAATAAAATATTTTATGATGAACTTTTAAGACTGTATATGGTTCAAGTCATATGTCATCTCATTTCTTCCTCAGTGACTATGTTACCATCACTTCATGGGAAATAGATGGGGAAACAGTGGAAACAGTGTCAGACTTTATTTTTTTGGGCTCCAAAATCACTACAGATGGTGATTGCAGCCATGAAATGAAAAGATGCATACTCCTTGGAAGAAAAGTTATGACCAACCTAGATAGCATATTGAAAAGCAGACACATTAATTTGCCAACTAAGGTCCGTCTAGCCAAGACTGGTTTTTCCTGTGATCATGTATGGATGTGAGAGTTGGACTGTGAAGAAATCTGAGTACCGAAGAATTGATGCTTTTGAACTGCAGTGTTGGAGAAGACTCTTGAGAGTCCCTTGGACTGCAAGGAGATCCAACCAGTCCATTCTGAAGGAGAATGGCCCTGGGATTTCTTTGGAAGGAATGATGCTAAAGCTGAAACTCCAGTACTTTTGCCACTTCATGAGAAGAGTTGACTCATTGAAAAAGACTCTGATGCTGGGAGGGATTACGGGCAGGAGGAAAAAGGGATGACAGAGGATGATGGCTGAATGGCATCACTGACTCGATGGACGTGACTCTGAGTGAACTCCGGGAGCTGGTGATGGACAGGGAGGTCTGGCGTGCTGCGATTCATGGGGTTGCAAAGAGTAGGAGACGACTGAGTGACTGAACTGAACTGAACCATTATATTGGTCACAAAATATATTGTTTCCTGTGGCTATAATGCCTTTTCCTACTCTCCATAGTGCTCTCTTAGTTTTGCCCTTTAAATTCCATTTTAAAAAATTCTGCTTAGAAACACATTTTTTACTCCCCCTATATCAATTCAGTTCAGTTCGGTTCAGTGGCTCAATCATCTCTGACTGTTTGCGACCCCAGAGACTGCAGCATGCCCACATATATTCTGATCTATAATCAACTTTAATGCTGCCTACTAGTTACGTCTGTCTGCTTGGTTTGCCTGATGCACATTAGAATGCAGGCTCCATGAGAGCAATGACTGTATCTATTTTAGTGACTAGCATCTCATTTGACATATAGCATCTTATTAATTAATCCTTCCTTATTAATAATTCAAACATATTTTTAAGCCAATGATTAAAATAGACAAGCAGAAAGAAAAAGTGAAATATAATTGATCTCCACAGACTCTGAAGCCTAAAACTCAGTAAGCATTGTTTCCACTGTGAGTTTATTGGCTAGGGTATATTTCTTTTCTTGCATGAGTTTCCTTAGCTTTGAAATGAAGCTTAGTGTCTATTTTACAGACTTTCGGTGGGGAAAAAATCTAAGTGAGTAAATATGAAACTTCAGAACAATCCCCAGGATATGAATGCTTAAAAATATCTTCCTATAAAAATTAGATATGAATAGTGATCATAGATTTCACAAAAGAATATGCTTAAATTAATTTATACTACTTTATAATATTTTTGAAGTATATTTCAAAGCATTCTAAAAGCACAATTAATTTCCATAAGAATCCCACAAATTATATAGCATAGATAATAGCTTATTATTTTTGTTTGTTTTTAAACAGAATCAAAGATATAATGAGGACAATTATCTTTTGCAAGATCAGTTCAGTTCAGTTCAGTTCAGTCGCTCAGTCGTGTTTTTCAAGATATGTTATTTTTGAGATGAGCTCATCTACTTAAGAAAATATGTTTATATTTCAATTACTCTTTGGTTTAATTCCATCCAGTGTTAAACAATTTGTATATAAATTTATAATATTGAAAAGATCCTTAGAACATATGTTTCACATCACTAAGGAGAAAAAAAGAACTTCTCAAAAGTCATAAGAACTTCTCATTTGGCCACCTCAAATTGGCATTCACAGCAGTGTTCTACTTTACCTCTTGTACACTAAAATGGTAGGTCCAAATTTCTAAGATTATGTTGCTAAGTTGTTGATATTTCAGATATATGGTTTCCTGTTTTCAAGTTGAGTATTTTTTTTTCTACAGTGTTTTACTGAATTCAAGATTATTTCAATCATTTGAGCATACTTTACTAAATATAAAACCCAATTGTCAGCTTGGGAAAAAAGGATAAATATATTTTTCTCTTTTCTGTCTTGTCTTAACCAATTTGGGGTACTGTAATATATTTTGATTAACCCCTAAAAGAATATTACTAGCTAACAATTATGTCCAGAAGAAAATAAACAGTATATTGAAGATACTTGAAATCGTGTCATGATGAAAAAGATATAAAAGTGTTAGGAGACACAAATATGATTAAAAAAAAAAAAGGAGCTTACATTGTATTTTATTAATGATTATATTACAGCTGAAATAATCTTATCAAAAAATTAAAATGTGTATCCATTTGTCTTTAACATTATGTTTCCATTCTATCTCCTATGCATCAAAAATAGCTTCTTTAAAATTTTACATTTTCATTTCTATAACTCAGCTTCTCTAACACTAAGCTTCTCTAAAAATTAGCTATCCATTGCACATTGGAGTCACTTGGGGAACATTAAAAAGTTATTCATTCCTTGGCCCCATCCATAGAAATTCTGATTTAATTGATCTTATTTGCTGTCTAAGTGAAATCACTCAGTCGTGTTCGACTCTTTGTAACCCCATGGACTGTAGCCCACCAGGCTCCTCCATCCATGGTGTTTTCTAGGCAAGAATACTGGAGTGGGTTGCCATTTCCTTCTCCAGTGGATCTTCCCAACCCAGGGATCGAACCTGGGTCTCCTGCTCTGCTGGCAGACACTTTACTGTCTGAGCCACTACTCTCCTAACTTTAATACAAACGTTGAGAATGACAGCTTTAAGCATTTCCCCCTTCATTTTAACCCATTTAACTAATTACAACTCATTTATCTAAAACTCAACTGCATTGTCATTTTTTTCAGAGCAGCCTAATTCAGTATCCATAAATATCCTCAATGTATACTCTGTAAAAAGTTAAGANTGCTCTGCTGGCAGACACTTTACTGTCTGAGCCACTACTCTCCTAACTTTAATACAAACGTTGAGAATGACAGCTTTAAGCATTTCCCCCTTCATTTTAACCCATTTAACTAATTACAACTCATTTATCTAAAACTCAACTGCATTGTCATTTTTTTCAGAGCAGCCTAATTCAGTATCCATAAATATCCTCAATGTATACTCTGTAAAAAGTTAAGAAACAGTAAACTTAATTCATTAGAGTTGAGAGACCAGAAAGGGATGTTCTCATGATCTGTGACTGTAGCAGGGCCCAACAGGAAGAGGAAGAGACTCAGCCACTGAGAAGCCATGGACTCTTTGTTTACTATAGCCCACCCAGCTTTCTTTTCCTCTGTAAAAAGTGTTCTCTTTCCTTTGCCATATGGGGATGTGCCCATGGTTCACCAGGGCTGAAGACCCTGTATTGCAATCCTCTGCTGATCTGAATAAACCAATCTTTGCTGGAGAAATATCTGTCTGTTTGTTTCAGGTTAACATTTTGGTGGCTGGTAAGGGGAATATGGAAGCCCACTCTAAATGGCTCCGGGGCTGGTGTGCAAACAGGTAGTACCCACAGTTGAACCCATTATTTCTCACTGATTTTTCTCAGTGGCTTTAAATTTTGAAGGGATATCTTTCTCCTATATCTGAGCTCATGTCTTCCTTGCATTTGCTACCCTCCAGGTTTTATTAGCTATCTATTTAAAAGTTTGTATGTCTGGTTAAGTCCTTGTTCTATATGTCAGCACTCATTTAGCACTTAGGTGTAATTTTGAGATTAGACTTTCAACCAAAGCTGGCTGAAAAAGTCTTCAGCCCAGTAACTTCAAGAAGAAACTGCTTCAATTGAAACTGCCAATTTTCAGTCTCTGGCTGATGCCCTAATTAGGACTATTCCCCAGAGACTGGCTTAAAAAGTCTTTGGCCTAGCTCTCCTGGGACCAAGTTGCTTTTTAGGAATGGCTGAGACTGGCTCAGATCAAACAGTTTGCAAACCATTTATGCTATAAACCATTTGAATTATTTGACATTAGTACTTTATTCTTGAGGAAAAACTTCTAAGAAAATGCAGCTTAGTTATTATCAGGGTGCCCCCACCACAGGGACTCCAGCCAGTGTTATGTCTAAAAACCTGTCTTTCCTATGCACATTTCTAATTAAATGAACCAACNTACCATGTTCATGGATTGGAAGAATCAATATAGTGAAAATGAGTATACTACCCAAAGCAATCTACAATTGTTTATTAGACCAAGACTTCTTAGAGAAGTAGTATGCAAGGAATGTCTTTCTCTCAAAAGGGAAAAGTCCTTTTTGAAATTGACAGTAGTCAAAGTATCCCATGGCATGAATTAAATAATAATTTGACAACTTTTATTTTTTCCATCTCTGACAGTACTAAAGCTGACTCTGGAAGCATTGATTAGTTTTTCCTTATTGATTCAGCTACCGCTTTTCTTATGGGAAAAATTTTCAATTCATGTTGGAAAAATTCACAGTGCAGCACTCATCAAAATTCAAAGAGACTCCTCCAAAGCATCTTTGCAGAATTAATCAATATACTATAAGTAAAGATGCCATTCAAGGCCAAAAGCCCATATAAGAAAACTACAAGGCCCAATGCCTCATTTTCTCACCCAAACTCCAGTTTTACCAGTAAGAAAATCTAAAGGTCAATGGTGGAGATTTGTCCAAGAAATTAGAACAAGAAATAGTTTGCTATCAACTGACATCCTGTTTCCTAACCCTCATACAGGGCTAACATCCATTCCAATCAAAGTTAAATTCTTTACTGTGATTTATTTATAAAGTATATTCTTTAGTATTCTGGATGATGAAACTAGCCAATACCTTTTTTCCTTAACTTGGGAAGAAAGAATTCACCTGGACAGTAATGTCTTGGAGTTTTTATGAGACCTTATTTCTCACAAATACTGAAGGCTGATTTGAATGATAAATTCTCCCTAGAGCTTCTACTGCAAAAAATATAATTGATTTGATGCTTTGCTCTCCTTCTCAAAATTCACAGAAAGGCAGTACACACTTGCTAAAGCTTTTAGCCTTAAAGGGACATAAGTTCACCAAAGAAAAACTATAGTTTTCCCAACCAAGGTTTGATATTTAGAGTAATTGATACCAGAACAAGGGTTATACCTACTTTCAGATAGAGTTTATGGTGTCCTAAGTTTTCTAAAATCCAAAACTAAGCACCAACTGCAAGGTTTCCAGGCTACTTGGTTATCACTAAAATTGTACTCAAATTTCACTTATTGCTTAGTAAAAGAGAGTGGTTTGGCTGTAATAAACCTGACCCAATTTTATGAGATGTCAGATGACCGACTTCAAGGCCTTTAAGGAGTTTGATGAATTCATTAGCCCCTGGACACCCCAATTTTCAGATTCCTTTTTTTCCTTTATTATATGAAAAGAGGGAATACTCACCCCAAGTCACAATCGACCCATAGGGCACGACAGCCAGAAACTGGACTCTATGGCATGGGGATAACTCCTTACCTTGAGATATATGGTTATTGCTCTTTTGGTTAAGGTCACTAAGAAATTTATGGGGTCTGCTTTAACCATCTGTGTATCACATAAACAAGAAGGTGTCTTCAATTTTCTTCATTACACACTTCTCAGTCAACCACCTCACCACCTCTGAAGTGGCCATTTCCTGACTCCCCCTGATAACCTATAGGACATTCTATTGGGTAACTTTGACCTCTCATGGTTCATTGGTGATTGTTATTTTAAACGTTACAGTCAATACTGTGCTGGGTATGTTATTGTGACTCATTTTCTTGTTACTGAGGCAACATCTTTACCTAGGGTTATTTTGGTCCAATAGGCTGAATTATGTACTCTTAAATGAGCTTGTACATTCAGCTCAGTTCAGTTCAGTTACTCAGTAGTGTCCAACTCTTGCAACCCCATGGACTGCAGCATGCCAGGCCTCTCTGTCCATCACCAACTCTGGGAGTTTACACAAATGTTGGGGTCCAGTCCCCACAGGATCCAGGGGAACCCAAAGGAGAAAGAGCATTGGCAAATGAATGAATGAATGAGAGAGGAATAGAAGAGAGAAAGAGGCTGATATTCCTTGGTTTACACAGAAAGCCAATAAAGCCCCGAGACAAGGAGATTGCTCTGTTCACGAAGTCCACAGGTGCCCTCCCAGTCTCCCAAGGGAGTGAAGACACAGAACGTCTTCCAATTCAGGTCTTAGAAACCCAGGTAGATAAGTGAACACAGAGAGCCTCTATGCTCCAAGGGATCAGCCTGAAAAGGAGAGTAAGAGAGAGAAAGAAAGAAAGAAAAAAGACAGACATGGGGTGACCAAGCTTCTTCAAGCGAGGCTTGTTCCTTTATTTCAAAAGGGACTTTTATACCTTAATTTGTACATAGAGGGAAATGAAAGATACAAGGTCATATAAAGTCAGCCCAAACATTCCAGAAGTTTTGTCCTTATTGAAACCAGGATTTTTTCTGCATACCTTTCCCACAAATGATGTTGTGTACATTATCTTCTGGCCTTGGAGGCCTGTAGACATTTTATGACCCTATTTGATAAAGGCTGCTCAACCAGAAAACTTATTTTCCCTCAAAGTGTTTTTTCTTTATATTTGTAATCTATGTCAGCCCCAGAAAATGCTAAACAGAGTTACCTTTCTCACAGAGCAAAGGTGCAGTGAGTTACAAGAAAGAAAGAACCAATTAGCTCACAGGTCTGATGTGGTTAATTCAAGGCTACACTTGTTTTTCTTACATTCCAACTATATTAACTAATGCACTCCCAGGTGCACAGTGGATAAGAGATATGGGAACTTAGCGATAAGCATTGGCCCAATAATGGAATCCTACACTAGCACTACTCTAATAACTTTTAACTCTTTGAAAGGCTCTATGTTTTAGGCTTCCTGTGCCTCTCACAGTTGGGAGGCTGCCAATAATCACATGCATAGCTGCAAGAGTCTGGATAAACCTGCCAAGCAAGATAGAATGCTAACAGAGGGGGTTTGATTTAAAATAGTACTCTCATGCCCAGGAGACTTATTAGCTAGAGCCCTAAGTTGATTTCTCCAGAGAAAAGTGGTCAGGGATAGCCCCCTGTTAATGTCAGGAGAGTTGGTGAAAGGCACAAAATAGTAAGACAGGCAGATTCTGGTTTTCGGGTAGATGCTCAAGCTGGTCTAGGGAGCCCCTTGAGTCCTGAAGCCTTGCTTAACAGTTCTTTTCCACATGACCTTGTCATGGGTGGGATGCCGTGCTGGCTCCTGGCACACAAACTCATGTCCACTGAGTTGGTGATGCCATGTAACCAACTCATCCTCTGTTTTCCCCTTCTCTTCTGGGTTTCAATATTTCCCAGCTCAGCATTAGCCAAGAACAAAATTGCCAATATTTATAGTGGGCTGGAAGAAGCACAAGCTGGAATCAAGATTGCTGGGAAAAATATTGATGACCTTCGATATGCAGATGACACCACCCTTATGGCAGAAAATGAAGAGGAACTAAAATGCCGCTTGATGAAAATGAAAGAGGAGAGTGAGAAAGTTGGCTTAAAGCTCAACATTCAGAAAACAAAGATCATGGCATCTGGTCCCATCACTTCATGACAAATAGAGGGGGAAACAGTGTCAGACTTTATTTTTTAGGGCTCGAAAATCACTGCAGATGATGACTGCAGCCATGAAATGAAAAGATGCTTACTCCTTGGAAGGAAAGTTATGCCCAACCTAGATAGCATATTCAAAAGCAGAGACATTACTTTGCCAGCAAAGGTCTGTCTAGTCAAGGCTATGGTTTTTCTAGTGGTCATGTATGGATGTGAGAGTTGGACTGTGAAGAAAGCTGAGCACTGAAGAATTGACGCTTTTGAACTAACTATAGTGTTGGAGAAGTCTCTTGGACTGCAAGGAGATCCAACCAGCCCATCCTGAAGGAGATCAGTCCTGTGTGTTCATTGGAAGGACTGATGCTGAGGCTGAAACTCCAATACTTTGGCCACCTCATGCGAAGAGCTGACTCACTGGAAAAGACTCTGATGCTGGGAGGGATTGGAGGCAGGAGGCGAAGGGGATGACAGAGGATGAGATGGCTGGATCGCATCACTAAGTCGATGGACATGAGTTTAAGTAAACTCCAGGAGTTGGTGATGGACAGGGAGGTCTGGCGTGCTGCAGTTCATGAGGTCACAAAGAGTCAGACACAACTGAGCAACTGAATTGAATGAACTGATAGTGAGAGTAGATATGTTTTTGAAGTAATACATGATTTTGGATTATTGTAGAAGAAATACAACTTTCTTAATTCCAGGTAAAATAAAATTAAAAACAGCCCCTATGTTCAGGAACTACACAATGCAATATTTTCACCAGCCACTTTAGGTATTATTGGGCTTGCCTGGTGGCTCAGAGGTTAAAGCGTCTGCCTGGAATGCGGGAGACCTGGGTTCGGTCCCTGGGTTGGGAAGATCCCCTGGAGAAGGAAATGGCGACCCACTCCAGTACTCTTGCCTGGAGAATCCCATGGACAGAGGAGCCTGGTAGGCTACAGTGCATGGGGTCGCAAAGAGTCGAACACAACTGAGCAACTTCACTTTCACTTTCACTTTAGGTATTATTAAGATTCTGGGGATTTTTTTTTTTTTTTTTTTTTTTGGCTATACCATGAGACTTGCAGGATCTCAGTTCCCTAACCAGGGATTGAAAATGGGCCATCTGGCCCATGGGAATGAAAGTCCTGAATCCTAACTGCTAGGCCACCAGGGAACTCCCCTCCACAGTATTCTAAATTTGACTCTCTGGAAGCTAAAGAAAATCACGTCGTTGATATTTTTGAAAGGAATGCTGCTCTTATGGGACCGATAATAGCTAAACATCTGTCATGATTCAAAGGAATATTTTTTCAAATGGCAATTTAGAATCACTGGTTACAGAATGCTCAAAATTGGCCTCAGAAAAGGGGAAAAACGAATAAGGTTGGAAATTTAAAAGTTTTTGGTTGTATAAAAAGATAAAGCTCTTGTTTAAACCAAATAACATCTTACCGGACAAAACAAAATTTCAACTCCATATCTCTATACATGCATTTAACTATTGGTTTACTGACAAAATGATAGTCTTCGTGAACCAGTATTGGTGGGAAAATACTAACAAGGCTTCAAAAGTGCCTACCTTATCCCACTTATCCAAATTACAACTCAAGAAATCTTGTCCATACTTATCTGTTTGTGTGATATGCATGCTCAGTTGTTTCTGCGGCTTTGGAACCCCATGGACTGTAGCCAACCCAGCTCCTCAGTCCAAGGAATTTTCCAGCCAAGAATACCGGAGTGGGTTGCCATTTCCTACTCCATGGGATCTTTCCAATCCAGGGATCAAAGCCGTTTCTCTTGCAACTCCTGCATTGGCAGGCAGATCCTTTACCACTGTACCACCTGGGAAGCCCTCCTACTGCTCTAGGATACTTTAAACTGACACATCTAAGGAAAGCACTGAACCCTGACTAGAAGTGAACATCATCTGGTTACCTGTTACCTGATGCAACAACATCTGATGAGACAGCTTCCCCAAGATATCTGGACCAGGCCTACTGGAGTTTATCACAAGACCTTTGATGATCATATACCACTTCAAATGATCTCTAATGTCTATAATCCTGATAATATATAGACTTTAGATAAAAAGTACCTGAATTCTCCCTCCTCCCCTTCCTTGTTACTTGCATGTAACCCTAATAATTTCCAGGCTATGCATTTTTCCTCCAACATGAGACACTACCTCCAAGAAATATACTTCTTGACATTGAAGGACAAAAAGCTGCTGAAACTGGAAAATCTTACTCTTTATCAGCAATGTTTCAGAGAAAGATCTTGATCAAGGGGAAATATAAAATTAGTAAGCAAAAAATACAATTAAATAGAATTGGGAGACTTCTTTCAAGTCCTTTGACAAGAAGAGAGAAAACAAAAAGAAGAAAGACGACTCTTCTTCCCTGGAAAGAAAGTCAAATAAACTCAGATTTTAATCATTTATGTGAAACAATTAAATTTGGAGGTGTAACTTTGGTATTCTACGAATATTTTAAAGGACATTTTAATATAAATTTTAAAGATAATGAATTATGTAACATTGTGCAATTTGTATAAATTTCTGTTTAGACTATAGTGGGCTGTCTTTTGATTTTTATCTGAAGTATCACTGTGAATAGTTATTTACTAAGAAACTAGCTTCTTAAGTGGTGCTAGTCATAAAGAACCCACCTGCCAATACAGGAGATATAAGAGACTCTGGTTCAATCTCTGGGTCAGGAAGATCTCCTGGAGAAGGAAATGGCAACCCACTCCAATATTCTTGCCTGGAGAATCAGATGGACAGAGGAGCCTGATGGGATACAGGCCATAGGGTCTCAAAGAATCAGACACGACTTCAACAACTTAGCAAGTGAGTTTGTGAGTAGGTCTTCTGCTCGTTATAGCTCTGCTAGTCATAGTTCAGAACACAAGATTATAGCATGCCTACATTAATTAAAGGTACTATTTAATAATGCAATAAATTTTTTCCAGTTTTCCAGAAACAGTCACTAAATTCATGTTATTTTATAGTATCTAATGCTGAAAAATATATTTCCCTACAAACACACAGGATAGATAATGTATGTATTATAATCACCTCCAGAGATGTGCTTTCATTCTAGTACATTATTATTTTGAACACTGGGAATATAATGTATGCATTTTCAGGACATAGGAATATTTAAAATGTAAGCAAAGTGAATGTTCAGTATTAGCAGAGAATGTTTAGCTGGCAAAATGACTTTTTCACATGAATACACTAAATTTTCTTTTTTTAAATCATGTTTACAGAGTCTTTATCATATTGATTGTTATACATGTTTTTAGGTCAAAGCTGAGTGTGGTTATTGCATTAATATTTTTCATTTGGAATTTATTGATTTTTCTGCCAGTAACTTACAGGTCAATTACAAAAAAAAAAAAAAAAGAGTTGTAATCACTTGATTTATTTATTTTTTAAAAGATAGTGCCAAATAGGAATCCTTTCATCAGTCTGTCAGATGTATTAGGCTCATATGCTTAGTCACTTTGATTTAAATGTGTGTCTGAGACACATTCTTTTTTTTAAATTTTAGGATTCACATTGTTTAAAAGTAAAACGTAAACATAATAAATTATTTCCTGCTATTAGNTCACTTGATTTATTTATTTTCTAAAAGATAGTGCCAAATAGGAATCCTTTCATCAGTCTGTCAGATGTATTAGGCTCATATGCTTAGTCACTTTGATTTAAATGTGTGTCTGAGACACATTCTTTTTTTTAAATTTTAGGATTCACATTGTTTAAAAGTAAAACGTAAACATAATAAATTATTTCCTGCTATTAGACTTTGGTTTTAAAGTTGATTTTACAACATTCAGAGTTGCCTTTATAAAAAATTAGTAAGGTTTGGTTGCTGTAATGACCTTTATGCTCAATGCTACTTAACATAATGAGCCATGGTACTTACATTTGGTCAATTGCACAAAATTGTTACTTTTTGTTGACTTAACTATCTTTTTGTTATAAATTTTATTTGAAAATGTAGAAAGTATAAAAGACAAAATTATTTGGGACACAGAAATGGAAACTTAACTGCCAATTCTACCAATATAATTTAGCTAGAAATAAGACTGGATGTTATCCAGCAGGAAAACCTTCATCTAAAATTAAAAATTTCCACATGGGGATTTTTTATTAACACATATAATTGACTTTCCATAATAATTCAATATCTGGTCTGTTTGGACTGTGAAAATTCAATCTGGAATTTTTAAAGAAGCATAATTAAATGAAAATATTACTAAGTAAGAATGAGATGTGAATTTTGATTTCAATTCTGCTTCTAATAGCTAAATTACTTTGGGAGGTCAATGGAATGTTCTTAATTGTTGCTTTGATAACTAGACTAGAGAGTTTAAGAACCAAAAGTCTATGTTCTTAAAAGTGAATATACTTCATCACATTCAAACAGTCTATGTTGGATGCTGACATTTGCTTCCCACAGAAACTGACAAATCAAATTGATACAGTATTTATTAGATCTGTACATTAACTAGTTTAATTTACCTCAACTCTATGCTATTATTCTCCTATTTTATATTTTTGGATTTTAATCCCATCTTTTCTTCCATCTAAGATTCTTTGGTATTAGTGATTTTTCTAGTTTTCCTGATAAATATTATATTTTGTCTCCAAAACAGAATATAATGCAACATTATAAAACTTACAATATAATATATGTTTTGATATGTTTTCAAGATATATATTTACCAAAGACCTATAAATATATTATTATACATTTTCAGATGTCACAAGTAATTCCAAATATTCTATTTAAGAATGCTATTTTAGATAATGTCTTTTAATTTTTACTAGTCCTTTGTTAAAAGATTTCTACCATCCACTGCTTGATTCATCTCAACCTACTGTTTGACACTTTCTGTATGTATCTACAGTTTAGATGTTTCACATTAATCAATGGTTAAATACATTGGTTTATTACTTAACCTGCTCCAATGTTTTTGAATACAACATTTATTAATGCTCGAAATGCAATGACATGCAATATTCAGAAGGTAAGTTATGGTGTGGATATCTTATTCACACTTTGTCAAAATAGTCTAGAGTACACTGTCTACTCTGTATGACTGCCAGTTTGAAGTTTCAAAACATTTAGACAATGTAACAAAAGTTTGAGTACGATCCTTGGTTTAAAAAATGATATAAGAGGTTGAAATTGTCTTTAAATTTACCTCTGTATCACTCTGCTGATATGTAAATTTATCAAAAGACGAAAGGCAGATTCTTATAAATATCATTAAAAATAAACTGGTTTTTCTCTGGAAATTTGAGGACTTTGTGTTATTAGACACAGTAATTATTATTTAAAGGAAATTTGAATGTTCTTTACATACATAGGGCTTCTCTGGTGGCTCAGAGGTTAAAGCGTCTGCCTGGAATTCAGGAGACCCGGGTTCAATCCCTGGGTTGGGAAGATCCCCTGGAGAAGGAAATGGCACCCCACTCCAGTACTCTTGCCTGGAGAATCCCATGGAGGGAGGAGCCTGGTAGGCCACAGTTCATGGGGTTGCAAAGAGTCGGACATGACTAAGCAATTTCACTTTCACTTTTTTCACTTTACATACAGCCAATAGTTCCTCTGATGAAAGCATCATACTTCCCAGATTCATTTAAAGACACAGAATACACCATATTTATTCTTATACCTTTTATCCAAATATAATCAAATGCATTAAAAAATATGATGGTATTTATAACCTANTCATGGGGTTGCAAAGAGTCGGACATGACTAAGCAATTTCACTTTCACTTTTTTCACTTTACATACAGCCAATAGTTCCTCTGATGAAAGCATCATACTTCCCAGATTCATTTAAAGACACAGAATACACCATATTTATTCTTATACCTTTTATCCAAATATAATCAAATGCATTAAAAAATATGATGGTATTTATAACCTATTTAGATTTATTCTTTATGATAAAAGTTTTTAAAAAAAAAAAACCTTGTGGCAGACTTAAACAATATATACAATATTTCACAATTTCTCTCATGAAGAGACAAAATCTAATTTTTACCTCTTGAATTTGGTCTTGGTCTTAATCTTGCATACTAGCAGAGATATGATAGCTGCTTATGCTTAGGGGCTTGCTCTTTTTCCTATTTCACATCCTTCTACTACCATGTGAATACATCAGGTGTGTCCTGGTTGAGGATGATAAATTCTGTATAGAGAGGTCTAAGCAACCTCAAAGAAGGCTCAAACTACCACACAATTGCACTCATCTCACATGCTAGTAACGTAATGCTCAAAATTCTCCAAGCCAGNTGGAAAAGACTCTGATGCTGGGAGGGATTGGGGGCAGGAGGAGAAGGGGGTGACAGAGGATGAGATGGCCGGATGGCATCACTGACTCAATGGGCGTGAGTCTGAGTGATCTCCAGGAGTTGGTGATGGACAAGGAGGCCTGGTGTGCTGTGATTCATGGGGTCGCAAAGAGTCGAACAGGACTGAGCGACTGAACTGAACTGAAGCAACCCCAACTGTGAGAGAGAATGTCCCAGATATAAAGGTGAGGCTATTTTAGGCCATCTAGACACTGTTGAGCTATTATTGCCTTATCACATCTATCAGCCAACCTGGCTCAGTCCAAAAATGATATGCAGTGGAGCTTAGCCTATAACCCTGACCAATTGCTGAATGCAACCTGTTGCCTTACCCAGGCAGGAAACTCAGAAAGCAAGCACACCTGATCATGAGTATCTGGCCCCACTCAACTATGGCATATAATGGCAGGCCACTTTCTACTAGAGATCCCAGCAAGCACTTTGCTGAATAGTGGAGGATAGCCAGTAGCCCACCTGATTATGAAGCCTAACCTATGGCCTTGTCCAGCTTCAGGGTACAGAGTGTGGCCCAAACTGATTGCAGACCAGGGCCTGAAACCCAGTGCATGAGTCAGGGAGTCAAGCAATGTCTGCTCATGGATGCTACTGGCTAACCTGTGCAGTAGCTCAAGGTGAGGTGACAGGTGAGTATCTTTGCCTATCAAAGTGCACTTGTAAATTCTGAAAGATAACACTGTAATGGAGCAGGGTCCTATGGTGGCCTTTCCAGAACAGACATCCCCCCTCCCTGTCCCTGCTCATGTCCTTCACCTGACTTTTCTCTGTAGAAAAACGTTTGCAAAAGAATAAATTTAATCAAAGAAGTGAGAAAATGCAGAAACAAAAGAAAATAATCAAATGACAAAATATTAATAGTTTAGTGATTAAACAAAGTCATGGACCTTTAATTTCTTTGCAAAAGCTGTAGATAATATTCTGAGCCATATCCCTTGAGTGGTTTCACAGATACTGAAACTCCCACCAGGTGGAAGTAGACCAGACTGTGACCATGATGTAATCTGCTGCATCTTGTACAACTGGCCTCAAGGAAATGGGAACAAACTGACTCTGGGGTTGAAGATTAACTGTACCTGAAACAATCAAGATTATACTGATCAGACCACTGTATGACCAAGTCCAAGATTATTTTCAGAGCTGACTGTGCTGCTCTGCATATAGAACCCTCCCTCTGTCTATAAACATCTGAAATTCCCCTTGAAAAGCTCTTACCTCCTGATGAACAGTGAGAGTTAGTTCTTTGGGAATGAGTCCATCTTATTTCCAATATTGCCAGCTTCTACAATAAAGCTCTTTTCTTTTACCCAAAAATAGTCTCTCAGTATTGGATTCTTAAGTGACAACCTGGTAAACTTGAGTTTGGTAACAACACTGCTTACACAAATATACTACTAATTTAAGGAATCAGTATTCTAAAGAATCAGATAAACATGACACAAAGGGAAACTAATAAAATTTCAATAATTAACCCTGCAGAAATGGAGATTTATGAACTTTCTGACAAAATACTCAGAATGATCCTATTAAAGAAGATCTATGAACCACAATAACAAAGAAATTTAATAAATAACAGAGAAAATTAATAAAGCAGTGCTTGAACAAAATGAGAAGTTTAAAAAGAAACAGAAGCCATTGAAACAAAAATTACAGAGCTGACTAATGTGAATAAATAATCAATAGAGAACTTCAACAGTGGTCATGACCAAGCAGAATAAAGAATCATGAAACTAAAAGACAAGTTATTTGAAATTATTCAGTCACAGAAGCAACAAAGGAGAAGAATGAAAAAATCCTTCAGGATTTATGGGACCTCACTAGTGAAACTATGTATATCTATGGGAATCCCAGAAAGAAAAGTAAGTAAAGAAAAGGTCAGAGAGTCTAATTAAAGGAGTAGTGATTGAAAATCTACCAATCTTGAGGAAAGAAACTAACATTCAGATTAACAAAGTTTAAAGGAAGTCAAATGGATTCAGGGCTTCCCTGGTGGCTCAGACAGTAATCTGCCTGCAATGCAGGAGACCTGAGTTCGATCCCTGAGTTGGGAAGTTCTCCTGGAGAACGGCATGGCAATCCACTCTAGTATCCTTGCCTCGAGAATCCCCACAGACAGAGGAGCCTGGTGGGATTGAACCTAAAAACGACTATACTAGAACATTATTAAATATAAGACCTAAAGCCATAAAATTTCTAGAATAAAACAACTCCTTGACATTGCTCTTGGTCACAATTTTCACATAGAACAGCAAACATAAAAACATAAAGAGCGAAAAACAATTGGGACTACATCAAACTAAAAACTTCTGCACAATAAAAGATACGATCAACAAAATGAAAATGTAACATATGGAATGCAAGAAAATGTTCACAAAGCACATATCTGACAAGAGATTAACACTCAAAATATATAAAGAAACCTATACAACTCAATAAGCAAACAATTACCAGCACCAACACACACATACAATAATCTTATTTTAAAACGCTTGAATAGACATTTTCCAAAGATATTCAAATGATCAAATTTTATTGTTGATCTAATATTTTGAAATATTTTTGGCAAATATACTTTTACATTATAATTACATTTTATTAAAGTAATTTTAATAGTCATTTAGTCATATATTTCTAAAATAAGTTTTTGTGAAGATTCTTGAATTTTTCCAGAACAGACATAATGCTCTATTATCAAGAGAAAACAAATAAAACAAACTAGCAATATCATAGTGAAAAAGCTTTTCCTAAAATTTTGGTTAAAGCATATGAAAGGATGTTTAAAATCATTAATCACTAGGAAAATGTAAATCAAAACCCTAATGAGATACTAGTTCACACCTTCTAACNCCAGAACAGACATAATGCTCTATTATCAAGAGAAAACAAATAAAACAAACTAGCAATATCATAGTGAAAAAGCTTTTCCTAAAATTTTGGTTAAAGCATATGAAAGGATGTTTAAAATCATTAATCACTAGGAAAATGTAAATCAAAACCCTAATGAGATACTAGTTCACACCTTCTAACTTGGCTATAACTTTAAAATAAATGAATTAGAAGAGTTGAAGAAGATACAGACAGATTAGAAATTTTTTTACATCACTGATTGGAATGTAAAATGGTTTTCAGCTGCTGTGGAAATTTTATTAGTTCCTCAAAATTTAAATACAGCGTAAATATGGCTCAGCAATTCCACTTCTATATACATGCCCCAAAGAATTGAAAATGGGAGCTTAAATATTTACTTGCATATGTTATGTCCATAATAGCACTATTCCTAACCTACAAAAAATAGGAACAATCTAAACGTCCATCAACTAATGGATAAACAAAATGTGGTTTATACATACAATATTATTCAGCCAATTAAATAAATGAAGTAGTGATACATACTATAAAGAAAACACACCTTGAAACATGCTAAATGAAAGCAATCATGCTCAGAAAGTCACTTAATTATGATTCTATTTATATGAAGCATCTATGATAGGCAAATTCATGGAGACCGACAGCAAAATGGTGTTTGCTAGGGACTGTGTAGAGGAGAGGGAGATTTAGGACTAATTGTTTAAATGTCTCCAGAGGTGCTGAAAATGTTTTTGAAATAGAGGTGATGATGGTTGCACACCGTGAATATAATCACACACATAAAAATAGTGTATTTCATATTTTGTAAATTTTACTTCAATTGAGCCTTGGCTAGAAAAAAATATATACAAATAGTTTGTTGCCAAGTATTTCCCCCCAAATTGGTCTGAAAACACGACTCTTCACAATGACTCATGCACTATTCTAGTGTATAATACAAGGTTATATTTTCAATTCACTAAGATTTTGGTTTATTTTAATGGTTTGTCAATTTGTTTTTGTTTTTACCACATGAAGGTTTAAAGTTGTTGAATATAGTAATGCTGTGGAGTTTTAAAAATTGCTTCTGTATAGCTTTGAGTATAATCTTATACATTATCCGAAATAGTCCTATATTATCCTACCATATACATTTTCACTGGTTTTATATAACTCTAAATATTTGAATATTTGGTAAATTGACCTTGATAATTGTCAGTGAGATGAAATATATGCTATTACTTTTAAAATATACATAATATTTTCATCTTTAAAGTAACTTTAAAAAACCTTTATCCTATAGTATTTAATCCTAAAATTTGCTAGATGTATTCTTAACTTTTTAACTTTCAGATTCAATTACTTTTATATAGCCATTGACTCTTACTTCAAGGTGATTTTGATGTTTCACCTCACTTATTTAAGAAAGTGCCTGGATAAAATGCAAGCTTTGTACTTTAAATGGATTTGCCTTTGGTTATCTAATAAGATATCTGTGTCTTGATGACTTTGGTATTTCAAGGTTCAAAATGCAAGGCTTAGTTTTTAAGAACTACACACTACGCAATACTATTGTAATGGTTAGTTCCTGCTTTTATTCTGCCTCATACACAAAATTACTATCCTCAGGTTCAAAATGGTAACTGTATGAATGTACCAGATGGATTCTCTCTCAATTTTCCACCAAATTATCCATGAAACCACAGAGCACAATGATTCTGGAATTGAATAGTCAAATGAATTTTTTTTCCTCAGCTCTGGAATTTGAGCCATGGACAAAATTCTGTTAATTTTTAGGTCAGTTGATATGGTGAATAGTATATTAGGACAGGGGAAGTTAGATTTTCTCATGATGATGGGCATGTCATGGATTCTTACCCTCATCTGAGAAATAAAAATAACTAAAAAAAAATCACCAACTCCACTCATAGAACACAAAGAACAGAGGAGGTTAACTAGTAGTATATCCTTTCTAGAACTCAACTGAATATATATATATATGATCCTTTTGAAGGCTTAAAAGTTTAAAGTACAAATGAACAAAAGAAGGTATTGGTCATAAGGACCTATCAACAAAGTCTGTTTCTATCCCATATGACATGAAATGGCCCATTTTGTTTTTCCCTGGGGTTTAGGCAATATTTCTCTAAGAAAGAGTGAATATGAATATGCACATATGTATAACTGAATCACTTTGAAACTAATACAACATTGTAAATCAACTATACTCCAATAAAAGAGTCTACAAAGATCATATTAACATAAAAATGTTTATGAGGTTAAATGAACAAGCAGGATGCAAGTTCATACAGAATAATTCAAATTATACAAAAACAGTGTCTTTCAAAGGTAATATCAAATAGGCCACCAGTCACAAAGACATTTGTAGGATAAATGTTCAAAGGAAAATTCTAATGACCAGACGCTCAGGATGACCTAGAAAAACTGACTCCATAAATATTTCTATATGTGCAAATTGACAAATACTTTCTAATGCAATAAACTTTGGCTATTTTTAGAATATCTGTAGTTGAATTTTCTGTTTAAAGATTATACTATACAAAATATCTCACCAATTATTGTTTAGTTTCAGAGTAGCTAAAATGATAATAAATGGGTAATAAACTCATTTTCAGATGATAATTTTTTTAATAAAAAATCATAATTGTGCCAAGCTTTTAACATTTTTGCTTTATACAGGAACCTTGTAGGCTACAGTCCATGAAGTTGCAAAGAGTCGGACATGACTGAGTGACTTCACTTCTTCACTTCTTATGCTTATCTCCAGTAAGGTGCATTGGTCTTCAGATTTTCAGATTTCACAAATAAGTAAAAGTTTTAAATAAATGAGGGAGGAAATGGAGAGTATGGTCGGGGTATAGCAATGTTTTATTTTTTTCAAATAAATATATTAGAATAACAATAAGCACAACTCCCTTGCAGATCAGCTGGTGAAGAATCCTCCTGCAATCAAGGAGACCTGAGTTCAGTCCCTAGGTCTGGAAGATCCCCTGGAGAATGGAAAGGCTACCCATTCCAATATTCTGGCCTGGAGAATTCCATGGACTGCATAGTCCTTGAGGTTGTCGACTCGAAATGACTGAGTGACTTTCACTATTTTCACTACTATCACTACTCTTTAAATAAGAAAAATTATTTTAATAAACAAAAAGGCAGGAAGAACATAAGTTCATAAGTTCATAAAGTAAGACCTCTTACTTTAAAAGTAAGAGGTCCTTGTTTTTAAAATTAAAATTCTTAATAATTCTGAAAATTAAATAAACAGCTTCACACACACAAAAAAATCATACAACTCAGTAACAAAAGCAAAAAACAACCCCATTAAAATTTGGCAGAGGAACTTAATAGACACTTTTTCAAGGAAGATATACATATGGCCATGGGAACATAAGGACATAATCAATATCACTATTCATCAGGGAAGTACAATGAGATATCACTTCATACCTGTAAGAGCATATATCATAGAGAACAAACGATAACAAATTTTGGCAAAGATGTGAAGAAAAGGGTACCCTTTAGCACAGTTGGGATTATAAACTGGTTCAGCCACTAAAGAGAAGTGAAGTTCCTTAAAAACATTTAAAATCGAACTAACATAATCCAATATCCTCCCTTCTGGGTATATATCTAAAGGAAATAAACACAAGTTACTGAAAAGATATACGTATCTCAAGTTTATTGTAGCATTATTCACAGGAACCAAAGTAAGTAAACAACCTGTTTATAAATGATGAATGGATAAAGAAGATGGGACCATATATATTTAGTGAAATACTAATCAGCCATGAGGAAAAAGGAGATTGTGTCATTTGTGACAACAGGGACAGGCCTTGATGACACTGGCCTAAGTGAGATAAGTTAGAGAAAGACAAATACTGTATGATCTCTTGTATGTGGAATATTTTATAAAATGAACTTGAAAAAGCAGAGTGAAATGATGGTTACCATGGCCTAGGGGATAGGGGAACGGAAGAGACGTTTAACGGTACATGCTAATGACTACCAGATAAATAAGTCCTAGAGATCTAATACACAATGTAGTTTTTATAGACAACAAAAGTGTATTATAAACATTAAGCTTACTAGGAGGCTAGAGCTTAAATGTTCCCATCACTAGAAGAGATCATAATTATATTACATGATAGAGGTGCTAGCTAACGCTACAATGGCTGTCATATTGCAATATTAATGTATCAAATTACTATTTTGTATACCTTAACACTTAATACATATACAGTATTATCTTTCAGTTATGTCTCAAAACAAACTGTTTAATTAAAAAATTTATGGGGAAGGGAGTAAAGGGAATTCAGTCAACTGAACCAAAGAGACAGATACTATACGTGCCAAAAATAAAAACCAACCAATATGTATGTAATTACACATATGTAAAATTTTAATCCTCTATTTGTATATGTAATTTTCCACTGGTTATCTTGAAATTAAATTTAAATCATGTATATATACATATGTATCAATTTAAAGTAATCAAAACATTGTACAAATAGTTAACATTACTATGATTATTAATTTTCATAACAATATTTACCTCAACATTTTAATAACTATATTATCCATAAGACTGATTAAATATTCTATTGGAATACATACAGTTAGTGTAAAATCTGTAGTATAATGAAATATATTTTGTGAAAGAAACTGACTAAAGACTAAGAATAGTGTTTTCAATTGTCAAATAACTGAAAATTACTCCTTCCTTGCTGATAGTGAGGATTATTATTCTAAGTATATAAACTATTTCAATTTTAAATTCTTCATTTCACTGTTCTTTAAAATCTTTGAAGAGTCATAATNAAATTAAATTTAAATCATGTATATATACATATGTATCAATTTAAAGTAATCAAAACATTGTACAAATAGTTAACATTACTATGATTATTAATTTTCATAACAATATTTACCTCAACATTTTAATAACTATATTATCCATAAGACTGATTAAATATTCTATTGGAATACATACAGTTAGTGTAAAATCTGTAGTATAATGAAATATATTTTGTGAAAGAAACTGACTAAAGACTAAGAATAGTGTTTTCAATTGTCAAATAACTGAAAATTACTCCTTCCTTGCTGATAGTGAGGATTATTATTCTAAGTATATAAACTATTTCAATTTTAAATTCTTCATTTCACTGTTCTTTAAAATCTTTGAAGAGTCATAATCACTCAGGAATACTTTCAGAAGTAACATTAACTGGATAAAATTTTCAACTATTTCTTTTCTTCAAGCATAGAGTATAATATCTATGTCAAAAAATAATTGATTAATTGAGATTATATTATTTTGCATATGAAACACATGAATAGTAATGAATGTATTCAAAAGATTGAAGTAGTATAATTATTTTGTGGACTTATGGAGAAAGAATATGAAAGGATAAAGAATAATGCTCAAATGTAACCCTTTCAGCCCTCAAAATGGTAATTTGAAATAGACCAGGAAAGAATAATTGTCCTTTCTAAACATATCATTTTCATATGATGAAAGCACTGTGATAAGTCAAGATTATATTTATCATAATGATAGGATACTTGAGTCTTCTTGTAAGAAATGTATTATTTTTGTATCAAAGGAAGACCAGCTTTAACTTACACTATTGTGCAGTCTCTGCTAAGTTTTCTTATCTGAAGAATTTTCCACATGAGAATCCATTAGTGGAAACATTGTTAATTTTATTTACAACTATTTCTACTTACTATAAAAGGTATTTTAGAAGAAAAAAGTCTTAAACAAAGGCTATAATCAATTTCCCAGATAAATGTCTGTAACACAGTCTCATTCTAGCTGGAGGGTTTATATATATAGTATCATCTTTAATAATACTTGTTGCAAAGTGGGATTTTTCTCAGGGGAAATATTTCATGGGACCATACCAAGTGCTTTCTGACTTCCAAAATGATTTCATGAGGAATATTAAAGACCCTCCATTTCAACTCAGGCATGAGATATATTTAAATTTATTATTATTTTATGTTGTTACTGATTTATTAGACAGTACATTTATCCCATGATAGTGGTAACATTCAGTTCAGCTCAGTTGTGTCCATCTCTTTGTAACCCCATGGACTGCAGCACACCAGGCTTTCCTGTCCATCACCAACTCCCGGAGCTTGCTCAAACTCATGTCCATTGAGCTGGTGATTATAAGGTGAAAAAAATTTAAAAAAGTTTAACTTCACTCATATGTGCATTAAATATAAAAACAAATATTGAAAAATTAAAATTGAAAAATTTGATGTTATTGTATCATTATTTTAAAATATTTAAATTATCTGTGATCTCTTTCTTCTAAAAAAATAGCACAAGTACATAACATTTATCAATGTTAAGCTATTATGATATAAACACAATGACTTCTAAAATAAATGATTCATTTGAAGACTTTCATGTCCTTTTTCATTCTTTTGTGATTACACACGGAACTGTTTTCAACTTCCTGACTTCAATATATACGTTTTCTAGTGAAGGCTGTATACTTAATTTTAAATTTTAGCATAGTATGACTTTGTATTTTGACATTCAGTTATCTGCTACTGAAAAATTCTTGCTTGATGATTGTTTTACTGAGGACATGCCTCATGGATTTCCAGATTGCTTTCAGTGCAGTTATTCTTCATTTAATCATTTCAAATCTATTAAAGATATCATCAGCATAGTTCCTTAGATTATCATTAAAAGCCTTTAAAATTGCTCATTACTGCAATATCTTCGCATTGCTCTATCTAGATCTTTAAGCAACCATGACATTAAGCTTTGTCCATTAGATGGCTATGAAATATGCTTCAAAGATGTAGTTTATCTGCTCACCAGAGTCACAGAAATCCTTGCTTTAACTTTGATATTTCCTCTATTTACTTTGTACTACTTCCTGAACCATCTCTCTCTTAGCAGTAACCTTTTTAGTCAATAATTAGAATAGGATATAAGACTTCTAAAAGTACTTGAGTACTTTTAAAATAAGCCCAGATAAACAGTAAGTTTACATTTCAAAAGACCTTTTCACTTATCAAAAGACTTTTCAGTGAGTTATTACTTTGTTTTTATCTAGAGTAAATGATAGTAAATTATATTTTTCTACTTTTAAAATTATTCAATTATGTTCACAAAGGGTATTCTAAATCCTAGACTATTTCAGTCCCTTAGTACATGGACAAGCAGTTATTTTCAAGATAATTCAGAATAAGGTGCTTTTGTCCCCTGCTGTTTTTTGCATATGGGCTGCATAAGTCAATCTTCCTATCTCAATTTTAGTATATTTTGAACTGTTTTCTTCCTGACTATAAGTCCTTGACCTCTCTTTTTTTCAAAGCATCTTCTTTAGAACTCTTATGAATTATTGTTTCTGTTCCTTTGAGGTGNATTTGTCCCCTGCTGTTTTGTGCATATGGGCTGCATAAGTCAATCTTCCTATCTCAATTTTAGTATATTTTGAACTGTTTTCTTCCTGACTATAAGTCCTTGACCTCTCTTTTTTTCAAAGCATCTTCTTTAGAACTCTTATGAATTATTGTTTCTGTTCCTTTGAGGTGTAAATCTTCTCCAGTTTTTACTGGAATGCAGGGAGTATCCCTCCCATGGACCTGGGGACTCCCTTGACATGTAATCCCACAGAGACTGGGCTATAAAGACACTGACTTCAGAAGGTGATAATTAGCAACACAAATGGCCTAATCATACTGACCAACCTCCCCCTCAACACCTTCCAATGTTTTCTCAGTAGCTCACAACAGCCCTTATAAATCTCACCTTCTCTTTCAGTAGAGCTGAGTCCACTTTCTCTTCTCTATTGTTAGACTCTTGAATAAAGCCTTCCTTGCCTGTTTAACTCTGTCCAGTGCAGTATTTCTTTGATAGATCTATACAAGATTTATATTTATCCCTCAAAAAATGAGTATACAAGCCAAAATTTGAGACCATTTGATATGTGAGAAGGAAATGACAATCTACTCCAGTATTCTTGCCTGAAGAATGACAGTCCATGGGGTCACAAAGAGTCAGACATGACTAATCAACTGAGCATGCATGCTTATGTGACTCTAATAAATATAACACTAAAATTTATTGAGTGTTGATTACATGCAAGACATTATTTATATGAATCAAGAAAAATCATAAGAAACAAATGTATACATCTATAAAAATTACCATAACTGAGAAATAAAATTNCAGACATGACTAATCAACTGAGCATGCATGCTTATGTGACTCTAATAAATATAACACTAAAATTTATTGAGTGTTGATTACATGCAAGACATTATTTATATGAATCAAGAAAAATCATAAGAAACAAATGTATACATCTATAAAAATTACCATAACTGAGAAATAAAATTCATATTCTATAGCAAGACAGGAAAGAATTTTCAAATTGTCATTGTCCTTTGACATTCCCTCTCTCCTGTACTGTATATTGTGTATCTACATTATATTTACATCAACCAAACCTCACCATCAGCAGAAATACCAGCATTCCCCTAGCAACAAAAAGACAACTTCTTAAAAGATAATATTCCTTGTTGATCTTGTATGGGGTCACATCTCACCACTTTGTACTTACAGGTCTGGACTGTGCAAACTATCTTCATCATGGAATGTACAGCCCTCTGTCTCAAAAATCTATGTAACTGTGCTTTGACCTCTAATGAGAGAAACAATTCTCAGAGCTTTCAGAAAGGCTATTCCTGAGATATAATCCTCAAGTTTACTGCAGCCAAGTTTTCCATTTGTTTCTTAAATTGGCTGATTAATTTTTTAGTTGTTGAAAAAACAGTTCTTTAGGATATAGAATGATAGGCAATGACATTAAAGTGTTCTTATAAATAATCTAGTCTCATCTAATGCCATTATGGAATGTTCCCCTTAAGTAGCACAAAGCAAATAAACCAATACTTTTTAAATACTTGTATTTTCTCATAAAATGCTATTTCTAACCATAGTTCCAACTCTTCAAATGAGATGATAAAATGGAATTCACAATAAGTGATGTGACATGGTAAATGACTACTGAGTAGGACACTGAAGCAGAGGCCATTTTTATGCCAGTGTGAGGAAATGGGGTTCTCTCCTATAAATGCAGTCTTACTGGTCTGCAGAAGAGGATTTAACTCTCCATTCTCTCCAATCATTTTCCTAGCTCACACATACTTTTATTGACTCATTTCTCCCATATCACCTCTCAACCTTGGGCCCTAGCTGGTAACTCCCATATTTTTCTTCCAACATCCTCTTTAGTTTTTCACCATGAAAAATGTAATCCTGCTTTTATTTCAAAATATACCTTGAGTCAAGATAAATTTTTAAGATCTTTTTCTTAAAGATAGAAAAACTTGAAATTTCCAGTATTCCAAAAAGCAAAATGAAAGACCAATTCTTATTTCCTCCCATCCAAATCAACAAAATGTAAGTAAACATAATGTTCAGGCTTGTATATTAACCACATTTAAAATGACAGAAGCATTCATGTTATGCAACAAGTGTATTGTATGGTGAAAAGTTTATGCTAAACAAAAGAAACAATACTTCATAATAATGATCAAGTTCTTTTGGTATTATACATATTTTATCATTTTGCTTTCTTCTTTTAAATAAGATTGATATGTACATCACTCCTAAATACCCATGAAGTTAAATTGAGAAATGTTGACTAAACTGGACATTTAGATTTTGTTTTTTTTAATTTCAGGGGTGTATTTCCACAATATTCACAACATTTATTATTACTTCTCATGTAACACCACTTTTGCTTAAAATACACTCACAAACAAGCTTATAATATAAATTTCACTTACATACCTTGGAAGATCCTTGAGGGCCGGATTTGGTGCTGTTTCTGTTTCAATCATTCATGGAACCTAAAATAAAAATCAAAAGGAAATCTATGATCTACAAAACTGAGTAAGAATGGAAGTTTTGTGAGACAAAGTGTACACTGTCAAGCTGGTAGAGAAGCTGTATTTGCACCAATTAAGCCAGGGAAAATTAAAAGCACCTGGAGTCTAATCATGTTGCCATCACTCCTATGCTCCAGTGAATTTTCTTTTTTATTTTATGGTGAGACTAGAGTTTAGAAAATATTATACTTATTAAGTTATTTATGAATATCAGAAGATGAAGCATATTCACTAAAATAATAGTAAGAATAAACATAGCTCTCAAACTAGTGCAGCAAAGAGCAGGAGGAAACAAAATCAAATTTGCAACAATAATGTGTAAGTAAAGAAAAAGGACAAAAACTTAATGAGAAAATAAGTCAAAAGGTGGCTAAAAAAATTATATCAATAATACAGCCCCACCTATAAAGTAACAAAACATTCCATTTAAAAGATGGTGGATTTTCATTTTGGATGTCAAAATATCCATGTATAATGGATGCCTGGATTTCAAAAAGCACACTGAAACTTAGGACACAAAATATAAAAACAATTATTGTGCAAGTCAAGCAGTGGTTTTAAAAAAACAGAAAATATATTATGTTTAATAACTAGACTTATTGTGGTAATCATTTTGTAAAATATACAATGGCAATAATTAAGCTGTAAACTTAACACTAGTATACAGTTATATATCAACTATTTCAATAAAAATCACAACTCTAACCTAATTAGAAAGTGTATGAAAAAGACTAATATGATTTGAACTGTGTTAGCCCAGAATTCATATGCTGAAGAGCTACCCTCAAGAAACTCAGAATGTGACCTTGTTTGAAAATAGGTTACTCTCAGGTGTAATTAATAAAGTGAGGTCATGCAGTAGGATGGGATCCAATTCAAAATGATTGAAAATTTAAAGACCATAAAGTGAATATGAAGGCAGAAATCTATAAGCCAAGGGATTCCAGATTGCCTGAAAACCACCCAAAGCTAGGAGAGATTTAACAGATTATATAATCAAACTCTAGATTCAAGATTATTTTTTGTACACTGAGAAAAAAATAACACCCAAGTTACGTTTTATATTCATATGCATTGCTTTAAACCATAAAACTGTAGACATATTTTGAAATAGGTAAAATTTTTAAAGTACATATCTGAATTCCTAATCATTGTGATATGACAGGAGAACATCCAATGGTAGATCATAATAAAATGAAAAATAAGTAAGCAATTCAATTGAAAAGCCAAAAAAATAAATAACATTAAAATACTTGTTTTGGTAAAAAGCAATGTATTTCCAATAAGCTGTGTGTATATTATTTGCATGCATGCTCATTTGTGTTTGACTTTTTGCGACCCCATGACTGTAGCCCACCTTCTCCTCTGTCCATGGAATTTTCCAGGCAAGACAATGGTATGGTTGCCATTTCCTAACCCAGGGGATCTTTCCAACCCAGGGATAGAACTCACATCTTTTGTGTTTCCTTCACTGACAGGCAGATTGTTTACCACAGCGCCACCTGGGAAGTGCATGCGTGCATGCACTCATGCATAAGTGTGTGTATGTATGTGTATGTTAAGATGAAATTTAGAGGGGCGGTCCTAAGATGGTGGAGGAATAGGTTGCGGAGGTCACTTTCTCCCCCACAAATTCATCAAAAGATCATTTGAATGCTGAGCAACTTCCACAAAACAACTTCTGAATGCCAGCAGAGGACACCAAGCACCCAGAAAGGCAGCCCATGCTCTTGAAAAGGAGGTAGGACAAGATACAAAAAGACAAAAAAAGAGACAAAAGAGTTAGGTACAGAGACCTGTCCCAGGGAGGGAGTCAAGGAGAAGTTTCCAAACACCAGGAAATCCGCTCATGGGCAGGTCTGTGGAGAGTTTTGGAATCTCAGAGGGCAGCATAACCAGGAGAAAAAACAAACAAACAAACATAATATACGCCTAACCACAACTCCCAGCGGAGAAGTAGCCTAGGTGCTCATGTTCGCCACTAGCCAGTGGGAGCTGGACAGGGAGGCACAGATTGCATGCTTAGGGTAGGGACCAGGTCTGAATGCCCTGAGGACAATCTGAGGGAGCTAATGTGAGATAGCAACCCAAACTGTAGGATAGCCAGAGAGAGGGAAGAAAAAGAGAGAGAGAGACAGAGACAGAGAAAATTTTCCCACTAAAAACTCTAGCCTAAGGCACAGCCTGGCCTAACAGAACAAAGGACTGAGCAATCACCAGAGGAGAGTTAGCCAGCTGAGGAAGGGTCCCTCCCCCCACTGGTGGCAGAGCGGCAGGCGGGTTACAGCCAGAGCTGGAAGGCAAGGAGCCATCTTGGCCCCAAAGAGGGCATCCTCTACCAAACTGAACAAGCTCCCAGTTGCTAACCAAGCCCTCCTGGGATCCTGGACAGTTGACATCTGCCAGGAAGGTCATACCCAGAGATCAGCTCAGAGGAGACACATGGCACACCTGAAACAGCACTCTTGCGGAGCACCCAGGAAACAGAGTGGCTGGGACTGGGGAAGTGATTAAGTTGCACAGACCACCTGGGGCAGTGCGCTTGCCAACACCTGGTCACCTGAGCTGCTCAGACCTGGGAAGGGCACAAAACGCATGCCGAACCAACTCTGTGCCTTTGTGGAGTACCCGAGAACCTGAACCTGAGCAGCTTAGACCTGGGAAGTACATGAAGCCCAGGGCTTGCTTTGGACAGTTCCCCTGCAGAGCAACCTGGAGCCTGAGGAGTGTAGACCAGGNCAGACCTGGGAAGGGCACAAAACGCATGCCGAACCAACTCTGTGCCTTTGTGGAGTACCCGAGAACCTGAACCTGAGCAGCTTAGACCTGGGAAGTACATGAAGCCCAGGGCTTGCTTTGGACAGTTCCCCTGCAGAGCAACCTGGAGCCTGAGGAGTGTAGACCAGGAAAGCACACACTGCGTGAGCTGGGGCAAACCCAGTGTGGTCCATACCCTGCAAGCACTCCCCACACATGCCAGTGACATTTGTTTGCACTGTTCCTCCCTCCCTACAGCACAACTGAACAAGTGAGCCTAAATAAGTGACCACCTTTGCCCCTTGTGTCAGGGCAGAAATTAAGACACTGAAGAGACTTGCAAACGAGGAAGCCAAAATAAAGAAAGAAGAGGGAACCACTTTGTAAGTGATAGGTGTAACATATTAAAACCCTGTAGTTAGCATAGACTAAACATTGGAAGGGGCCTATAGACCTTGAGAAGAAGTATAAGCTGGAACAAGGAACTATCTGAAACTGAACTGACCCCACATTGCCCTCAACAGTTCCAGAGAAATTTCTAGATATATTTTACTATTATCATTTTTTATTTTTTTTAAATTCTCTATCATTTCTTTTATTTTCATTTTTATAACCGACTATTGCCTTGCAAAAAAAGACCCTATTTTTAAAGCAAATATATATATATATATTTTTATAATTTTTGTTATTTTGTTTTATACTTTTAATATTGTATTTTTGAGAGTCAAACCTCTACATTTTTAATCTTTGGTTTTTGGTATTTGTTATCAATTTTGTACCTTTAAGAATCCAATCTTCAATAACCATTTTTACTTAGTGATGTGATTATCAGTTTGAATGCTTTCTCCTGTTTTGACTCTCCTTTTTCTCCCCCAGGTCACCTCTATCTCTTCCCTCCCCCTTCTTTTCTCTTCTCTATTTAACTCTGAATCTCTTTGGGTGTTCTGGGCTGTAGAGAACACTTAGGGAACTGATTACTGGCTAGATTGGTCTCCCCCTTTTGATTCCCCCTCTTCTCCTCCTGGTCACCTCTATCTCCCTCCTCTCTCTTCTCTTCTCCATGTAACTCTGTGTCCCTCACTGTGGAGAATCTTTTCACCATTAATCTAGATGTTTTATCATCAGTGCTGTATGGACAGAAAAGTCTTGAGGCTACTGTAAGAATAAGACTGAAAGCTAGAGGCTGGAGGTTTAATCCAAAACTTGAGAACACCAGAAAACTCCTGACTCCAGGGAACATTAATAGGCAAGAGCCTCAGGCTCTACTACAAAGCTACAGTCATCAAGACAGTATCATACTGGCATAAAGACAGAAATACAGATCAATGGAACAAAATAGAAAGCCCAGAGATAAATCCACACACCTATGGACACCTTATTTTTGACAAAGGAGGCAAGAATATACAATGGAAAAGACAATCTCTTTAACAAGTAGTGCTGGGAAAACTGGTCAATCACTTGTAAAGGAATGAAACTAGAACATTTTCTAACACCATACACAAAAGTAAACTAAAATGGATTAAAGATCTAAATGTAAGACCAGAAACTATAAAACTCCTAGAGGAAAACATAGGCAAAACACCCTGACATAAATCACAGCAGGAACCTCTATGACCCACCTACCAAATGGGACCTAATTAAACGTAAAAGCTTTTGCACAACGAAAGAAACTATAAGCAAGGTGAAAAGACAGCCTTCAAAATGGGAGAAAATAATAGAAAAGCAAGCAACTGACAAAGAATTAATCGCAAAAATATACAAGCAGTTCATGCACCTCAACTCCAGAAAAATAAACGACTCAATCAAAAATGGGCCAAAGAACTAAGCAGACATCTCTTCTTTGAAGACATACAGATGGTTAACAAACTCATGAAAAGATGCACAACATCACTTATTATCAGAGAAATACAAATTAAAACCACAATGAGGTGCCATCACATGCCAGTCAGAATGGCTGTTCTCAANAAGCTACAGTCATCAAGACAGTATCATACTGGCATAAAGACAGAAATACAGATCAATGGAACAAAATAGAAAGCCCAGAGATAAATCCACACACCTATGGACACCTTATTTTTGACAAAGGAGGCAAGAATATACAATGGAAAAGACAATCTCTTTAACAAGTAGTGCTGGGAAAACTGGTCAATCACTTGTAAAGGAATGAAACTAGAACATTTTCTAACACCATACACAAAAGTAAACTAAAATGGATTAAAGATCTAAATGTAAGACCAGAAACTATAAAACTCCTAGAGGAAAACATAGGCAAAACACCCTGACATAAATCACAGCAGGAACCTCTATGACCCACCTACCAAATGGGACCTAATTAAACGTAAAAGCTTTTGCACAACGAAAGAAACTATAAGCAAGGTGAAAAGACAGCCTTCAAAATGGGAGAAAATAATAGAAAAGCAAGCAACTGACAAAGAATTAATCGCAAAAATATACAAGCAGTTCATGCACCTCAACTCCAGAAAAATAAACGACTCAATCAAAAATGGGCCAAAGAACTAAGCAGACATCTCTTCTTTGAAGACATACAGATGGTTAACAAACTCATGAAAAGATGCACAACATCACTTATTATCAGAGAAATACAAATTAAAACCACAATGAGGTGCCATCACATGCCAGTCAGAATGGCTGTTCTCAAAAAGTCTACAAGCAATAAATGCTAGAGAGGATGTGGAGAAAAGGGAACCCTCTTACACTGTTGGTGGGAATGCAAACTAGTACAGCCACTATGGAGAGCAGTGTGGAGACTCCTTAAAAAAAAAACAGAAATAGAACTGCCATATGACCCAGCAATCTCACTGCTGGGCATACACACTGAGGAAACCAGAATTGAAAGAGACATGTGTACCCCAATGTTTACCACAGCACTGTTTATAATAGCCAGGACATGGAAGCAACCTAAATGTCCATCAGCAGATGAATGGATAAGAAATCTGTGGTACATATACACAATGGAGTATTACTCTGCCATTAAAAAGAATACATTTGAATCAGTTCTAATGAGGTGGATAAAACTGGAGCCTATTATACAGAGCGAAGTAAGTCAGAAAGGAAAACAACAGTACAGTATATTAACACATATATATGGAATTTAAAAAGATGGTAACTATGACCCTATATGTGAGACAGCAAAAGAGACACAGATATAAAGAACAGACATTTGGACTCTGTGGAAGAAGGCAAGGGTGAGATGATTTGAGAGAAGAGCATTGAAACATGTATATTACCATATGTGAAACAGATCGCCAGTCCAGGTTTGATGCATGAGACAGGGTGCTCAGGGCCGCTGCACTGGGATGAACCTGAGGGATGGGATGGGGAGGGAGGTGGGAGACCCATGGCTGATTCATGTCAGTGTATGGCAAAACCACTACAATATTGTAATTAGCCTCCAATTAAAATAATTTTTAAAAAGTTAAAAATATATATATTTTAAGCATAAACAATGGGTTTTTACAGATGCATATACCCATGAAACTACTACCTCAGTTAAGATGTAAGGCATTGACATCATCCAAAAAGTTTCTTTTTACTGCTTTGTAGTCTTCCCCATGGGTACTACCCCTTTCCCTAGGCAACCACTAGATCTGTCGTCACCATGGATTAGTTTAACTGTCCCCTGGAGTTTCATTTCAAAGAAATTGTATAGAATGTATGTTTCACTTATATTCATCTTCTGTTATTCAGTATAATGTTTTTGAAGTTTAAAACTTAATATGTTGCTACACATATCAAAAAAAATGAAATTTAGATAAAGTCATAAGTTTTCTGTAAATCTTCCAGTTAATATTTTGGTAGTAATGATTTTAGAATATAGTCAATATGATTTTTTTTCTTTAGTCTGGAGAAGTGTAAAGTAAATCACTAAATACAGTTTCTTTTTTCCACATTTCTAAGATGATTACTCAACTGTGTTAATAAGAAATGATTAGAGTTCCATCTCTCTATTATTTTTAAAGTCACACTCAATACGGCTAATCTTGATATATCCCACAGTGATTTCAAACTAATCAAATTCATTTGCAGAAGCAGAATTAATTTCATAGGTGAATAAACAGGATTTCCAGTCTAAGACTTTATATATCAGGAAGAAACAGGAAACATTTGTCTATCTGAAAGAAGTATTGACACCTATGATGCTTGGAATTAGATTCTATGACATGTAAGAACAATGGATCCAGAAAACATTTATGAAACTTTTATGACAACATGTTTTCACCTTGTCAGTTTAAATTTTTAACGCACACTGATATCAACCCATTTGCTCTATTGTATACATACCTCATAATCTTTTCTTCCTACATGAAAATATGTCTATCTACCCTCAACTCTTTTCTTTTTGTCCACTTGGAGGCTTTCTTAGTGGATAAAATAATTACCATAGCTTTTAGATCTTTTTTGGCATTCTTTTTTTTTTTTTTGGTTTCCTATCATATTTTAATTATTTTTCCTGTTTCAATAATGCATATATTTACTAATACACTTCATATTTTTACTGTTTCAGATATTTATCCTGAAATTATATCATTGTATTTCATCGTTAAATTTTTATTTTTAAAAAATACATCCTTGGTAGTACATCTTGAGAATCTATAATCCATAACATTAATATGATTTAAAAATTGCTTATAAAACCTTTATAAGGGTGTTTCAGCTTTTTAAAATGGCTACTTCTATAATTTTTAAAATTGCCCTTATTGTACCAATTTATTAGAGTACGTTTATCATCACTGCTTTGGCATCTAACTATTTCTTCTAATTTCATAAGCATTCTCATATTCATAGATATTATTGTATTGTTGTTCGATATTTCTTTTAATGTCATTTAAAAATATTTTCGTATTTCTCCATTTTATAACTTTGATGTTGCCTTCACTCAAAGGTTTAAATATACACTACATCATTTTGCAGGCAAAGTAAGAGATGCGAGTTGGATCCCTGGGTCAGAAAGATGCCCTGAAGGAGGGAATGCCAACCCACTCCAGTAATCTTGCCTGGAGAAACCTTGTGGACAGACGAGCCTGGCGGACTGGGATCCATAGAGTTGCAAAGAGTCGGACATGACTGAAGCTACTTAGCATGCATACTTATCATATTGCTTATATTAAATTCCTATTCCTACAACAGTAGATAGCACTATCTTTGGATTTTGCTTTAAAATAAGACTTTTAGTCTTATTTTGACTTTTAGTTTACATTAATTTTGTCAAAATAATTATGAATGTGTTTGTATATGTCCAGTTATATGTAATTGTTTTTTTCTTCCATTGGAATGCAAGCTGTATAAAGATAATGCACATCTTTGTTTTATTTGTTAGTAAACCTATGATACCTGAGGCAGTGTCTAGCATTGTGTATTTAATAATGAATGACTGTGGTTTTATAAAACCTGCCTCTTAATATTGATACATTGAATCCATTAATCATGTTTCAAAATCTGTTCTTGGCAGCTCCCCATACATTTTGCAAAAGCCTATCTCATTAATATATTTTAACATTAAAGAATTATACAATTTTCTGTGGTACTTTATAGCATGGTTTGTCATATTTTCTTCCCTGAAAGTTTAATTTCAGAAAGACTGATAATGATCTGTGAAGTAGAGTTTATTAATGATATTACTCTCACCAGTTTTCCCACCAATGATGTTTTTTGATGTAGTTAAAGCATTTAACCCAATTTCTTACTTTAATCTGTCTGTTATGTTGTGCACCAAGTCTTAAGATAAATGGTTCTGCCTGAAGAAAATACCCACCCAATATCACTGTTTACATGACTCTTCCTCTATAGTTGGCAGCAATTATATCTTACACGATAATTATGGTGAAGCATTCCTGACATCACAGTAGCTGTTCATAATCTGCTTTTACAAATAGTAAATGATTCCTCTGACAGCATATTTCAGTATGATTCCTTTACCTTGTTACATATAGTTAGAAAATTAACTACTTATATCCAAATCAAATTAGAAAACTGTCCTCCATATCTTGTAATTTTTATAATTTCTTATTTTATGAAAAAGCTTATTTGGCATCATCAAATTTCCTGACACTTACCACTCCTCTTTTTTTTTTTTTTTAAATAAGGCTACCTAATGCCTATCTCTCTAAAAGTGTGTGCCCCAAAACAGCAGCATTGGCATCACCTAGGAATTTGCTAAAGATGAAAAATTTTGGCTTCCACCACAGACAAGTCGAACCTGAAATTTTAGGAGTGAGGTCCCACAATCTGAGTTTTATTAAGCTTTCCAGGGGCTCTGGTAAAAATTAAAAAAAAAAAAAAAGGTTTAAGAAACATTGCTCTAAGATGGTGTCTCCCACTTTTCTGATGTAATTCATAGACATAATATTAGTTGCATGAAAAGTTAGACATCAGCATTAAATGTCAAAGAGTTTGAAAGAATGCCAGAACACAGTTACACTAATGAAATTATCTCTCAGGGATCAAATCCTTATCCATCTTGAATTGGGTTGGTCAAAAACAAACTCGGAGAAAGAGACTGATGTGCAGGCGATTCAATTATGGTATGTCCTGAGAAACAAACCCTGTGGAAGCAGGAATCGGTAAGGGAGAAATCAAATTACACAGAAGCCACGTGTGAGTCCACAGATGGTTCTATCAGAGCTCTGGAGATGGGATGGTCCTTTTAGAAGTATATTAACTAGAAGAAAGAGGCTTAATTCTTTCAACATTCTCCCCTGCAATCAAGTCACTGAAAGCCAGTTCTCCTCTGGGAGAACCAAAATATTGATAAGGCAACTTCCTTCATCTGATTTCTGGAAAAGGATTCAGCAATAAGCTATGCAGACATTCTCACAGTCAGAGATTTGGTCAGGGAATCATAGTGTCTGTGGAACACATCTCATTTCGTAAGTTGTTATAAAGATGCATTTTTCTTTCCACAAACTGGTTTTTTTTTGTTTGTTTGTTTATTTCATTTTCATATTTGTTCTTTCCCAACTCAATCTTCAGCATGAAATGTAAGAGAAAACATATTTAGATGAGCAAATGGTGGGCAAATCAAAACATATATAAAGTGATTGAGATATTTATAATGTATATTAAGTTCCAATAAGTTCCACTTATTTATACACAAAAGTGCTTATAGCTTTTAATCAAAAATAATATAAAACAGGAATTGAAATAAAAAACTATTGGTTAAAATTAACAGCAATATGAACAAATATTTATAAAAGGGTTATTGACAGATCTCCATTCATAAAAAGATGCTTTTGATAGATATCGCAGATTGTAGCACTGAATTAAAGTATTACTTGCTCAGTCATGTCCAACTCTGTTACCCATGGACTTTTGCTTCCCGGGCTCCTCTCTCCATGGGATTCTCCAGGCAAGAATACTGCAGGGGTTATTATTTCCTTCTCCAGGGAATCTCCCCAACAGGGATTGAATCTGGGTCTCCTGCATTGCAGGCAGATTCTTTACAGTCTGAGTCACTAGATAAGCCACTAAATAACTGGATCAAAAATAAATAAAATAAAAATAGAAAAGATGATCAAGTTGAGAGGCAAATCTTGTCCAGGAACTATAAGGAAAACTTGTTACATATCTATTTTACTCCTTAGAAATGGAGCATTAAGTGACAGCCAATATTATATTTTGAAAAACAGACTGAGTCACTACTTTAGTTTGCTAACAATATGTCCAATTGCACTTGAGATCTCTACTAAAACTTTAGTTTTTCATTTTCTCTACCTGTTCCTAAATAGTTTTATTTTGCATATCTTAATAAAGGATTTTTTTAAAGAATTTCTGGTTTCCAGGGACATCACTGGTGATCCAGTGGCCAAGACTTCATGTTCCCAGTGCAGAAGGGAATGTATTGATCTCTGGTCAGGAAAGTAGACCCCAATGGCCATAACTAAGAGTTTGCATGCTTCAACTAAGGGTCCTCCGTGCTGGAAGAGAACAAAATGGTGGAGGAGAAGGCAGATGTGGGATACATCTCTCTCCATGGATACATCAGGAACACACCTTCAGACACAAAGTGCGTGCACAATACCAGCTGAGAATGGAGAGGAGTACTTGAGCAATGGAAAAGAATATATAGAATCCACAAAACTCGGTAGGACAGAGGAACTAGGGGAGGAAATAGGAATGCTAGTAGGACTGGATCTGCCCTCCATGGGTAGGGGAACTGAAGCAGTAGTACCATCCCCACATCAAGGTAACTGTCTGAGTCAGAGGGGAAACATCTAAGGCTGAGATTGAAACAGCTGATCTGTGGCAGCCTATATGGAATGAGAATCAGACAGTCCTTGCCGAACCCAGGGACACAGGGCCCCAGAAGGTGCAGTGGTTGGGAGCTGGAGTTTAGGGATTGTGGGGCAATCCCAGGGTGATGGTTGCTATTGACTGTGAAGAGACAGATCAAAGGGCTGTGAGGGAGGAGATTGTGGTGGGAAATGCCTGTGAAGGAAAGCCAGGAAGCCATGGAAGCAAGGTGATACTGCTGGGGAACACAAAGGGGGTGGGGTCATCACCATAGCCTCTCTCTCCCCCTTGGCAGCAACAGCAGGTGAACAATAGACTGGCCCATAAAGTGTCTGATGCCAAACTACAGAATAGGACCCCACATAGGGTGCTCCTTTAAGTATCTGATGTGAAGAATGGCAGAGTAGGACCCCACTCAGGGTGCCCCTTTAAGTGCCTGATGCACTGATCTACAGAGTAGAACCCCAGCCAGAGAGGTCCTTCTATATGCCTCACTCACCTAACAACAGAGCAGGACCCCAGGCAAGAGAGCCCTCTAAGTGCCTGAATGGGTGGAGCTATGGAGAAAGACTGGCCAAAGAGGCCTTCTGATCACCAACTACAAGAGGCTTGAAAAAAGACTCTGATGGGACCATAACTCCTGTGGCAGAGGCAGTCCATGTCCCTGTGCACTTGGCACCCTCAGGGTCCCTGCAAGCCAAGCAACTGTGCCACCTTCACACAAAAACCCTCACTGAGTCAGAGCTTCCACAGGCAAAAAAAAAGTCTTACATCTATGCAATCAGGGTTGCTTCAGACATATCCAATTCTTGGTGATCCTCCACTGTGGCCTGCAAGGCTTCTCTGTCAGGGGGGTCCTCCAGGCAAGAATACTGAGTGCATTGGTCAAAGCTGGCTGCCATACCCTACTAGAGAACTGTTTCCTGCTGCCCTAGCTGCCAACTCCCCTGAGTACCTGGTGCTGCCAGAGCACCTGTGACCCAAGCAGCTGCACCACTTCCACACCTGGCCCTCACAGGGGCAAACCCAAGTCCTCCAGGGCAGCCTCAGGAGCAAACCCCAGGGGATGACTGACATGCAGAGGTGGAAACACACACACACACACACACACACTAGAAACCCAGGAACAGTGTGGCTAAGGAAGAATACCTAATATATTCCCACCAGCTTTACAAACTGCAGATTAAATCCACACAACCAACTAGGCAGACTCTGTGTCTATGGAATATATAAAAAGATATTGAAAGTGCCAACAAAAGTAATGTACTAGTTTTGATAGCTGTGGACATTGGAGGCAAGGACACACAGGAGTAGGATGAGATTAGAATCTGAGCTGCAGGTCCAGAGACCAGCACAGTATTGGAGTACATTATAGGGAGGTAAGGTGGACTATGACTTGCAGAGAGGGAAAGAATTCTGACAGACTGACTTGAGAAAAACATTTATTATTCTTATATTTTGGAGAAGGCAATGGCACCCCACTCCAGTACTCTTACCTGGAAATTCCCATGAATGAAGGAGCCTGGTAGGCTGCAGTCCACGGGGTCGCTAAGAGTCGGACGTGACTCAGTGACTTGACTTTCATGTTTCACTTTCATGCATTGGAAAAAGAAATGGCAACCCACTCCAGTGTTCTTGCCTGGAGAATCCCAGGGACAGTGGAGCCAGGTAGGCTGCCGTCTATGGGGTTGCACAGAGTCGGACACGACTGAAGTGACTTAGCAGTAGCATTCTTATGTTTTGACTTGTTCTATACATTCTTTTGGATATTTTTTTCTTTTTTTCTCCCTTTTTAAAAAATTCCCTCTGTTGTAGTTGTCAATTTTATTGACACTATGAAATCTAATTGATTTTTTTTTTAAGTCATACCATTTATTGTTGTTGTGAACCTCTGCCTCTACATTGGTCTTCTGCAGTTCTGTAGAATTTTCCTTTTTTTTTTTTAATTGTTTTTTCTTTTTAAAATTTTCACCCTATACAAAGTTTATACAAAACACTGGACCAAACTTAGGAGGGCAGAAACCAAAAGGAAGAAAGAATTCAATGTTGAATCCTAGGAAATGGAGACCTCAAACACAATAAATTAAAATATAAATAATAATGAAAGGCAGATAAATACTACACAAATGAAGAAACAAATGAGAAACACAGAAGTCCAAAGAAATGAAGAGGGAATAGGCAAAATACCGAAAAGGAATTCAGAATAATGATAGTAAAGGTGATTAAAAAAAAAACCTTGAAAACATAATGGAGAAAATGCAAGAGTCAATTAACAAAGACCTAGAAGAATTAAAGAATAAGCATACAGAGGCAAACAACACAAATATTGAAGTTAAAAATACTCTAGAAGGAATCAAGAGCAGAATATCTGAAGCAAAAGAAAGAATCAGTAAGCTGGAAGACAAAATGGTGGAAATGACTTCTGAAGATCAGAATACAGTAAAAAGAATGAAAAGAACTGAGGATAGTCTTTGAGACCTCTGGGACAATAGGAAAATATATTTCAATAATTACTTTAAATGTAAATAGATTAAACACTCCAACCAAAAGAAACAGACTGGCTGCATGGATAAAAAAACAAAACCCATATATATGCTATTTACAAGACACTCACTTCAGAGCTAAAGACATATTTAGACTGAAAGTTAGAGGATGGAAAATTATAGTCCATGCAAATGAAATATAGTCCAAGCAAAAGAAAGTTGGAGTAGCAATCATCATATCAGACTAAATAGACCTAAAAATAAAGAATATTACAAGAGATAAGCAAGGACACTACATAATGATCAAGGGGTCAATCCAAGAGGAAGACATAACAATTCCAATATCTATGCACCCAACATAGGAGTTCCTCAAAACATAAGACAAACACTAACAGAAATAAAAAGAGAAATTGACAGTAACATAATAATAGTAGAGGGCTTTAACACCCCGCTCACACCAATGGACAGATCATCAAAACAGGAAATTAATAAGGAAACACAAGTTTAAAATGATAAATTAGATGAGATGGATCTAACTGATATCTTCAGGACATTCCATCTAAATGAAGAAAAATACACCTTCCTCTCAAGTGCACATGGAACAATCTTCAGGATAGACCACGTCTTGGGTCACAAATCAAACCTCTGTAAATTCAAGAAAATTTAAATCATATCAAGCACCTTCTCTGACCACAACCCTATGAGACTAGATATTAATTTCAAGAAAAAATACTTTAAGAAACACAAACACATGCAGATTAAACAATATGTTGCCAAATAGTCAACAGATTACTGAAGAAATCAAAAGGGAAATCAAAAAAATTTCTAGAAACAAATGACAATGAAACACAACAATTCAAAACCTTTGGGATGCAGCAAAAGCAGTCCTAAGAGGGAAGTTTATAGCGATACAATCCTACCTCAAGAAACAAGAAAAACATTGACTAGACACCTAAAACAACTGGAAAAAAAAGAACTAAAAACCCCCAAATTTAGCAGAAGGAAATTAATCATAAAGAGCCAAGCAGAAATAAATGAAAAAGAAATGAAAGAAACAATAGTAAATATTAATAAAACTAAAAGCTAATTCTTTGAGAAGAAAAAATTGACAAACCCTTTAGTCAGACTCATCAGAAAAAAAGAGAAGAATAAAATCAACAAAATTAAAAATGAAAAAGGAGAGGTTACAACAAATAATGCATAACTTCAAAGGATATAGGAGACTATTATGAACACCTATATGGCAATAAAATGAATAGCCTGGAAGAAATGGATAGATTCTTAGAAAAGTTCAATCTTCCAAGACTGAACCAGGAAGAAATAGAAATTATAAACAACATGATTACAAGTAATGAAATTGAAGCTGTGATCAAAAATCTTCCAAAAAACAAAAGGCCAGGACCAGATGGCTTCATAGGAGAATTGTACTAAATATTTAAAGAAGAGCTAATGCCTATCCTTCTAAAACTCTTTCAAAAAATTGCAGAGGGACGAACATTTCCAAACTCACTCTTCGAGGCCACCATCACCCTGATATCAAAGCCACACAAAGACAACACAAATAAATAAAACTATAGGTCAATATCACTGATGAACATAGATGCAAAAATCCTTAACAAAATTTTAGCGAACAGAATTCAACAACACATCAAAAAGCTCATACACCATGATAAAGTTGGGTTTATTCTAGGGATACAAGGATTCTTCAATATATGCAAAGCAATCAGTGTGATACACCATATTAACAAATTGCAAGATAAAAACTAATAGATGCAGAAAAAGCCTTTGACAAAATTCAGCACCCATTTATGATTTAAACTCTTCAAAAAGTGGGTATAGAAGGAACCTACCTCAACATAGTAAAGGCCATATATGATAAACCTACAGAAAACATTACTCTCAGTGGTAAAAAAACTGAAAGAATTCCCCCTAAGATCAAGAACAAGTAAAGCTGTCCACTTTCACTACTATTATTCAACATAGTATTGGAAGTCCTATCTATAGCAATCAGAGAAGGAAAAGAAATAAAAGGAATCCAGATTGGAAAAGAAGTTAAGCTCTCACTACTTGCAGATGACATGATACTGTACATAGAAAACCCTAAAGATAGTATCAGAAAATTACTAGACCTAATCAGTGAATTTAACAAAGTTGCAGGATACATAATCAATACACAGAAATCACTTGCACTTGTATATACTAACAACAACAACAACAAAAAATAAAATAACAGAAAGAGAAATTAAGGCATCCTTACCATTCACCGTTTCAAAAAAAAGAATTAAATGTCTAGGAGTAAACTTACCTAAGGAGACACAATAAAAAGTACACAGAAAATTAGAAGATATTGATGAAAGAAATCAAAGATGACATAAACAGATGGAGTGATATTCTATGTTCCTGGGTAGGAAGAATCAATATTTTGAAAATGACTGTGCTACCAAGTACAATCTATAGATTCAATGTGATTCCTATCAAATTACCAATGGCATTTTTCACAGAACTAGAACAAAAAATTTCACAATTCATATGGAAACCAAAAAGATCTCAAATAACCAAAGCAGTCTTGAGAAAGAGGAATTTAGTATTTCATTTCCTTGTTTCTTTATTTAATTATCCAAATTTTTATTATGCTATGATTTGAAACATATAGAAAGGTTTTAAGAACAGTGTACTGAAACCTCATTACCACAGATTAACAATTGTTCACATCATTTTGCCCAACCTGCTTCTCTATTTCTGTCTTTTTCTCAGTAAAAAAAATATCTGCATGCACAAATGTGTACTTGTTCACATAATTACACAGACTTACAAACACCCACAGAGCCCTTACATGACTTCCATAAAAATAAATTTCAGTTACCAAGTTTTATTTATATAATACCAGGCCCAAAAACAAAGCTCAGATTTCAGTTACTGTGGTATATCACCAACTTGATGGACATGAGTTTGAGCAAGCTCCAGGAGTTGGTGACAGACAGGGAAGCCTGGTGTGCTGAAGTTTATGGAGGTGCAAAAAGTCAGACACAACTGAACGACTCAATTGAATTTCAGAGTATAAACTTCACTGCTAGCTCTTCAGTCCTATAAATTACTATGTAAATATCACATGCTCATCATGATTAGTGACTAACCATGTTATTTCTTTCAGAGACTGCCAGTTCTCTGTCACTATATATCTGTTATTCAGTTCACTCTCAAATAGAAAAGTGCATAGCAATTCCTTATCTCCCAATGATAAACCCATATGGCATTTTATAAAAATGAACCACAAAGGAGGATACTGATAGACAAATGTGAAAGTGTAACAAACAAATGAAACGTGATAATGCTAGAATGAAACTAAAATTGAACATAAAAGGAGTCATGTAAGAAACAGAGGCTGACCATGAGAATGTTGATTCCATCAATATTTGAGAGACAAAGTATGCAACCAGAGGAAGTTAATAAAAGTGTTAATAAAGGCAATTTTATGGCCATAAATAAATGAGGCAAATGCTTAAGGAAAGATGATGATGTTTCAGAAGGGATGCTGGTAAAAGAACCACATTAAACAAACTCTCAGAGATATTTTACTTTATCGAAAGTGCAAAGGATAAAACATTAAAACCCAATCCTAACTTAAGAAGCAGAATAATAATGCACTAAGGAATAAAAAGGTGCTCATATATATTGTAAATAATATGATGGAAAGGAAGCAAGCAATTTTTAAATTTCTCTTGATAAGTTTTACAGAAAAAGTAAAATAATTTAATTGTAAATATTTCTAATATTTTTACATTTGTTTTTCAGTCACTCAGTCATGTCCTATTCTTTGTGATCCCATGGACTGCAGCACACCAGGCTTCCTTGTCTTTTACTATTTCCCAGAGTTTGCTCAAACTCATGTCCATTGAGTCTATGATGCCATCCAACCATATCAACCTCTGTTGTCCCCTTCTCCTCCTGCCCTTAATTTCACATCAGGAGGCCAAAGTATTGGAGTTTCAGCTTCAGCATCTGTCCTTCCAATGAATATTCAGAGTAGACTTCCTTGAAGACTAACTGGTTTGATTTCCTTGCTACTCAAGGGACTCTCAAGAGTCTTCTCCTTCACCATAATTTGGAAGCATCAATTCTTTGGCACTCAGTTTTCTTTATGGTCCAACTCTCACATCCATACATGACTGCAGGAAAAGCCATAGCTTTGACTATATGAACCTTTGTCGACAAAGTGATGCCTCTGCTTTTTAATACGCTGGCTACATTTGTCATAGGTTTTCCTCCAGGGAGTAAGCATCTTGTTAATTTTGTGGCTTAAGTCATTATCTGCAGTGATTTTTGAGCCCAATAAAAGAAAATCTGTCACAGTTTCTGCTTTTTTCCCTTCTATTTGCCATGAAGTGATGGGACCATATGCCAGGATCTTAGCTTTTTGAATGAACGTTGTGTTGTAAGCCAACTTTTATTCCATGCCCAGTTCTAATTGTTGCTTCTTGTCCTGCATACAGGTTTCTCAGGAGACAGGTGAGGTGATATGGTACTCCCATCACTTTAATAATTTTCCATAGTTTGTAGTGATCCACTCACTCAAAAGGCTTTAGTGTCAATGAAGCAGATGTTTTTTGGAGTTTCCTTGCTTTTTCTATGATCTAGTGGATGTTGGCAATTTGATTTCTAGGTCCTCTGACAGTATTTTTACATTACAGAATTTAAAAAACATTTTAGTTTCACTAATTTTAATTACTCTATATATTATAACAGAAAGTAAGAGAATTTTTAATGTTTTGACAAAAATCTTAAAAGTCATGGTACATTAGTAATTTTTCACAGTGACTTTGCATGATTTTGGTTTGCACAGTTATTATGACAGACTGGCACTAGTAGGGAAAGGGAAGGGTGCTGTTTTGACAGTAGGTTGGAAACATTCCCATTTAATCCTAAATATTTCCATGTATTTTCCCCCAAAACAAAGTCTTTGGTTCAAATATGCAATGTACCTATCACAGTGTAGTTATCAAAATCATAAAATTTAACGATACAATTTTATTATCTAATCTACAGTACATTTTAATTTTAACCATTTCAAAGTAAATTACACAATTATACTTTTATTCCCAGTCCAAGATTAAATTTTAGTCTATGCATTTCATTTATCAATAGTTGCTATATGTTAGTAATCTTTAATCTGAGTAAATACTCAGTCTTCATCTTCTCTGATTTTGGCAATAAGTTTTAAAAACATCCCTTGATTTGTATGTTTCTTACATTGGTTTGTTGGTTTAGTCACTAAGTCATGTCCTACTCTTGTGATGCCACAGACTGTAGCCTGCCAGGTTCCTCTGTCTATGGTATTTCCCAGACAAGAATATTGGAGTGGGTTGCCATTTCCTTCTCCAGGGGATCATCCCAACTTAGGGATCGAATCTGGGTCACCTGTATTGGAGGCAGATTCTTTTATACTTAAATTCAGTTTATACACATTTTGGAAAATATTAAATTGTCTTTCTGAATTCAACATATCATGAAGAAAGATATATGATTTATTTCATTAATGGTAATGTTACTTTTAACCATTTAATTTTAGAATTATTCTCAGGGTTTTTCCAATGGAGTGAAGTTATTTTTCCTCTTGTTTTCAATAGATAATATTGGAGAATTCATTCTTAAATTTTGCAAATATATTGTTTCTCATTAACCTTTCATCCATATTTTTGATTATATAGTTAGCACTCTATGTTAAAAGCTTTTTCCCTCTATTATTGATATATTTATATAAATAAGGTCTAATGTTTTGAGCTACATACATTCTGTCATTGTATATTCTGATATTCACATTGTCCCAGATTAAGTTAGGAATCTTTTCAAGATGGCTTCTTGGTGCTTTATAACTTTCTTTGGGCAATTCATTACTTTAGAGCAAAGGATGCTGCTGCTGTTGCTGCTAAGTTGCTTCAGTTGTGTCCGACTCAGTGCGACCCCATAGACGGCAGCTCACCAGGCTCCCCCTTCCCAGGATTCTCCAGGCAAGAACACTGGAGTGGGTTGCCATTTCCTTCTCCAATGCATAAAAGTGAAAAGTGAAAGTGAAGTCGCTCAGTGTCGTGTCCGACTCTTCGCGAGCCCATGGACTGCAGCCCATCAGGCTCCTCCATCCTTGGGATTCTCCAGCAAGAGTACTGGGGTGGGGTGCCATCACCTTCGTGCCTTCTCCTCTAGCTGGAGAGAGAAACACAAAAGAGCAGTCACAAGAAAACACTCACCAAGTGTGTAAGAGCTGCTCCCAGGCAGAATGGAGATAAAGGTTGAGAATCAGGAAAGGGCTCTTTGGAAGCAGAGAGGGTATGTGTTTAGGAAACCCACTTCTCTCTGATGGGCCCTGGAGAACCCAAGGCTCCCCTGGGCATCTCTCCCTCATCTGTGAAATGAGTGAGCCTGCGAGGGATTAATGGTTGTCAACTTGTGCTGCCCAAGACCTGGGGCTCTTTGGAGGTTCTGTAGTTCACAAACATTAATTCTGTTGTGGGGAGGAGAGGGGCGGGAGGAGAGGGATTCTGCAACAGAGTCTCTCCAACTTAAATTTTGTTTTAAATAGAAAAAGAGGAGACCTGGACACCAGCAGCCACATGGCGGCACACAGCTAGGGCTGTGGCAGCTGCCCCTTCATCCAGGGATGCTGAAGGTACCCCTTGAGATTTTCTTATCTCAGTCCTGGGATGGGCGCATTCTTTATGAGATTTCAATATGTCCTGTAATTGTTATATATTTTACAAATATTTAGCATTCATTTTACCTACCTTACTTCTTTATTTGGTAGTGTCTTTTAAGTAACAAAAATTTAACTTTTCTTTTCTAATTTTTAATTTTTCAGAACAGTTCTAGGGTTCAAAGCAAAATTAAGTGGAAAGTGCAGAGTTCTCACATACTCTTTATTCATTCCTCATCCGCTCATGTGAATGACCGAACGTCACTGCCCTGAAAATTATCTGTGCTCCTCCTATTCATCACTCCCTCCTTTCCCACTGAATCCCTAGAAGTGCCTGGAAGTCACTCTTATTTTACCATCTCCATAATTTTGCCTTTTCTAGAATGTTATATAATTGGAACCATATAGTATGTAGCCATTTTCAAATTGGCTTATTTCACTGAGAAATATGCATTTAATTCTTCTTTTTCTGGCTTGACAGCTCATTTCTTTCAGTATTGAATAATATTCCACTGTCTAGTTTATTTCTTCATTCACTTATAGCAGTATTTCTTGGTTACTTCTAAGTTATGGCAGTTATAAAGCTGTTATTAGTATAAACATTCATGTATAGTTTTCTGTGTATGAAGCCCTGAAACTGTCTTCCAAAGTGGTTGCATTATTTTATACTCCCCAAAATGAATGAGATCCTCTGAAAATATTTGATTTTAATTATATCTAGTATATAATATCTAATATTGCTGCTTTCCGATTCCAGTTTCAGAAATTGTTACCTAATATGAGGCCACTGATATATTGTTTTCCTCTTATTATTTGTTGTTCTGTTGCTAAGTTATAGCTGACTCTGTGACCCCATGAACTGCATGCCAGTCTTCTCTGTCAATCACTATTTCCCTGAGTTTGTTCAAACTCATATCCTTTGAGTCAGTGATGCCAACCATCTCATCCTCTGTTGACCCCTTCTCCTCTTGCCCTCAATTTTTCCAGCATTAAGGTCTTTTCCAATGAGTGAGCTCTTCGCATCAGTTGGCCAAAGTATTAGAGCTTTAGCTTCAGCATCATTCCTTCCTACAGAAGCTGTATAATTTTAACCTCTAAATTTACATTTATGATCCTGTTCAAATTAAAATTTATTTGTGCGTGGTGTAAGAGAATACTGTTTTTTCCTCCTAAATTGTATCTGGCTGTTTCAGTACAATTTAAATTTTATTTAATCGCTTCACTGAATTGAATCTCTTCACTGTAATTTGTCACCTTTGTCAAAATCAATTGACCTTATATTTGCAGGTCTATTTCTGAACTCAATTCTCTTGCATTAATAATTTTTATTTATCATGAAAACAAATCAGTTTTGTGGAAAGTCTTGATGTGAAATAGTATACATCCTCCAATTTTGTGTTCACTTTACAAGCTGCTTTCAGAAACTCTAGAACTTTTGTATTTTTTCACATAAATGTAAGAGTATTCTTTCCCACAAGAAAAACATTTTAATGATCTAAAACATTGATCATTCAGGGGAAAATGGGAATCTTAAATAAATATATATGTCCAATTCATGAACATGGTATAATTTCCCATTTACCCAGAATTTTATTATTTTCTCTCAGCAATATTTTGTAGTTTTAGGAAACTAGAAAGTAGTTTGTGAAATATGCTATTTAACATCTTATGCTTTGTGATACTATTATAAAAGGGATTTATATTTTTTTCATTTTAAACTAAATATAGTATATGTCAATGTAACACATTTTCATATTTTGATCTTTTATCTGGAACGTTTCTAAATTCACTAAGTAGTTCTAATATTTCTCCTCTAAAAACTTAGGTATTCCTATGTAAGCAATCATTTCATTTGTGAAAAGGGCTTTACTTCATCCTTTTCAATATATGTGTCTTTATTTTCTTTTTGTAAATGTAATGGATAACTTCTCTAGTACAGTGTTGTAAAGAAATAGTAAGAATCAATATGCTTGATTTGGTCACTAGCTTCACCATATGAAGGGCTTCCCTTGTGACTCATATGGTAATGCATCTGTCTACAATGTGGGAGACCCAGGTTTGATCCCTGGGTCAGGAAAATCCTCTGGAGAAGGAAATGACAACCCACTCCAGTATTCTTGCCTGGAAAATCCCATGGACGGAGGAGCCCGGTAGGCTACAGGCCATGGGGTTGCAAAGAGTCGGACATGACTGAGCGACCTCACTTCACTTCACCATATGAGATAACTATAGGTTTTTAACAGATGTATTTTATTGGATTGAAGAATTTCATTCTCTTCCTAACTCACTCTTGATTTTTATCAAGAATAGATGATAAACTTTGCCAAATTAATCTTCTTCTATTAAGATAGCCATATGATTTGTTTTATTTTACTAATATAGTAAAATACATTAAGTAATTTTTGGATGTTAATCTAAATTTATATTCCTAAGAGAAGTAACATTTAGCCATAATATATTATCCTGTTTTTATATAGCCTAATGTATTTGTCTATACATTGTTAAGCATTTATGCTTGTGTGTATGAAGGTAATTGATATATAAATAATACAGAATGCTTTTATCTGGTATTTCTATCTTGTTAAGACTGACCTAAAAAAAAAAAATACAGTATGCATTTTTCTCCCTCCTTTCTTCAGATATTTTCTATATTATTTATTTTAGTACTTCACTAGACAAACTATTGGAGAAGGCAACGGCACCCCACTCTAGTACTCTTGCCTGGAAACTCCCATGGATGGAGGAGCCTGGAAGGCTGCAGTCCATGGGGTCGCTGAGGGTCGGACACAACTGAGCGACTTCCCTTTCACTTTCCACTTTCCTGCATTGGAGAAGGAAATGGCAACCCACTCTAGTACTCTTGCCTGGAGAATCCCAAGGACCGGGGAGTCTGGAGGGCTGCCGTCTATGGGGTTGCACAGAGTTGGACACGACTGAAGCGACTTAGCAGCAAACTATTTGGGCCTGTAGATTTTTCTAGGAATGTTTTTGAGAATGAATTAAATTCTTTAGCCAATACATGTTATTCAAATATTCTATTTTATTTAAAATTCATATTTCCTAAGTTGTGAAATTTGTCATAAAATAGTCCATATTCTTTTCACTTTCTTTCTCTCAGAATGTTATCATCTATGAATTTTAGGAGTCTATCAATTGTATTCACCTGTTCAAGGAATCTACATTTGTCTGTGTTAATTTTCCTTATCATTTATCTATCTCATCTATTTCTGCTCAATTTTCATTATTACATTAATTGTCATATTATTATTACTTAGTTGGCCTGAGACCACAAGTAGGAGTGGTACTATTGTTCAGTTGTTGTTTCACTGGAATGGAATGGTTACTGCAAAAATGGATTTTTGTCATTGCATGCATGCCTGCTAAGGTGCTTCAGTCGTGTCCAACTCTTTCTGACCCTATGGACTGTAGCCAACCAGGCTCCTCTGTCCATGGGATTCTCCAGACAAGAATACTGATGTGGATTTCCATGCACATCTCCAGGGGATCTTCCCAACCCAGGGACTGAACCCACATCTCATATCTCCTGCAGTCAGGTTCTTTATCACTAGCACCACCTGAGAAGCCCTTTCTATCATCTGACTACCATTTTTCCTAATCATATTGCTAGAGCATAAAGCCTTTCTCAAAGTTTTTTTTTTTTTTTTAATCATTTTGGTCTGTCATTTGTCATTTTGGGGATTCAGGTCTATGCCAAGTTTTATTTGTTATATATAAAAAGGACACCCAGGGAATTCACTGCCATCTCTTTCTGAAGTCCTAAGATCCCTACCCTATCTAGGTTTCTATTTCCAACTTTCAGAGGCTTCCTTTGCTTGCTGTTGTGTTATGTCTAGGCATTTATGATTATATGAGAAAGAAATGGAGCTGCTTCACCACTAGTCACCTAGCTTCTTTGTATTTCCAAATTAATTCTAGTGTTATATTATAAAAGTTATCAAACACAAAGCAAAGTGAAATAATTTAGAATGAACATTCAATCACCTTTAATAATTTTTACTAAACTTATTTTGTCGCATTTTTATAGATCTTACTATTCATTTACCATTTCATGTTTTTTAATACCTTTCCAATAAATTTCAAACAATACACATATTTTAGCATGCATATTGTTAAGGAGAATTCAATATTATTGCATGAAACTTTAGGTGAAATTCACATACATGTCATGCACAAATCTTAAGTATACATATCCAGAGTTCTAACAGTTGAATAAATCTTCAGTGACTTAAATGAAATAGTATAATCATCATCTCCAAATTTTCCTATGTCTTTTTTGAGTCAATCACAGCACTCAATCCTTAGACTTCTAATTACTGTTCTCATTGTCTCCACCATAGATGAATCACTTGATTTTTGGAATATATGAGAGTGGAATCATATATTCAATTTATTTTTACAAGAGTTCTGTCACTCAGAACAAAGTTTTGAATTTCATTTTTCTGGTTTCATGTAGTGGTAGATTGTTTCTGTCTTTATTGTATAAATATATGGCACTTATATAAATATGCAACAGGTTTTTATTAATCAGTTATAGACAATGGATAATCAATTGATGTCCAGTTTTGAAATTAATTATGCTGATTTTTTCCTTATTTTTATTGTTTTTTAATATAAGCTTTCAGTTCAGTTCAATTCAGTTCAGTCGTTCAGTCGTGTCCAACTCTTTATGACCCCATGAATCGCAGCATGCCTGGCCTCCCTGTCCATCACCAACTCCCGGAGTTCACTCAGACTCATGTCCATCGAGTCGGTGATGCCATCCAGCCATCTCATCCTCTGTCGTCCCCTTCTCCTCCTGCCCCCAATTCCTCCCAGCATCAAAGTCTTTTCCAGTGAGTCAACTCTTTGCATGAGGTGGCCAAAGTATTGGAGTTTCAGCTTTAGCATCATTCCTTCCAGTGAACACCCAGGACTGATCTCCTTTAGAATGGACTGGTTTTATTTTCTATTAAATAAAATAGATTTTACTTATCTTTATAAAACCCTGGGAGGGAAATCGCTGGCTCATGGTTGTGTTGTTCTTATTTAGTTTTATGTGGATTAAAAAAAAAGCTTTCAGGACTTTTTCCAAAGTAGTTGTGATGTTTTTCCAGGTTCAGCAGCAAAAGTTGAGCACTTCAGTATTCCTTACACTGGCTAGCATTTTATCTTTTCATCCTTTCAGTCTTTTTAACTTTAACTGTTATGGTGGGTATTGTAATATCTAACTGTGGTTTCAATTTATAATTTCCTAAAATTAATAAAGTTAAGAATGCTTCCTGTTTATTGGACATTAGTGAACTCTTTGTAAACATTATTTAAATATTTTTATGTTTTTATTAAATTTTTCTATTTTTATTACTGAATTGTAGATCTTTTTATGGTTTGTGACTATTTACTTTAAACTTACAGCATACTTATTGAATTGATGTATACTTTGAATAACAGAAGTTTTTAATTATGAAACCTACTTTATCATATTTTTGTATATTTATGCATATTGCTCTTTTGACTTCTGAGAAAATCTGTATTTTAAACCTAAATGCACAAAGATATTATTCCATGTTTTATCTTAGAAATATTGGATTTTTTTTGCACATAAAACAATAAATCATTTCAGGAATATATGACTTTAAGTACTAAAATAACAAAATAAAAGAAACATCCATGCATTCAATGTAGGCATCAATCAATGAACCAATAATTATAAAAATCCATTATGTACCAAACAGTGTGTTTGAGCTATAAAAAACTTTTCAGTAAAAATTGAATTAGAAATGCATTTCCTGGCAGCAAAATCTAAAAAGTGTCAATTTTTTTTTTNGCAAAACAAACTAAAAAATAAAAATTAAAAAAAAAGTGCTTACTTCTAAAAAGAAGCCTGGGTAGTGGTTTAACCTAGGTCCCCTGGTGGCTCAGACAGTAAAGCATCTGTCTATCAATGTGGGAGACCTCGGTTCGATTCCTGGGTCAGTAAGATTCCCTGGAGAAGGAAATGGCAACACACTACAGTACTCTTGCATAGAAAATCTTATGGACGGAGGAGCCTGGTGCAGGCTACTGTCCATGGGGTCGCAAAGAGTTGGACACGACTGAGCAATTTCACTTCACTTCAATGGTGTAACGTGGGCACTGGTATATAGTATTAGTGTCACTATATGGAGGTATGCAAATAAATACTATTGATGATAATAGCAAAACTAACACTCATGCACCTCTTGTATTACCAATACATCTGAAGTCATTTCTATGGTCATGTATAATCTTTTCAGTCACATCATATACTATTTTTTCTCCAGAGATCATCAATTTTCTGTTTTTACTTATTAATCATCTCCTGTTTTGATACCAGTAGCAATTCTCTATGATGTCAATACTTACAAAAATTATTGTGAAAGACCTGGAGCAATCTTCGGCACATGACTAAATTTTAATGAGATGTCAGCAGGAATATTATGTGCTACTTTTACTTAGATTCCTAAATCTGGACTGGCTTGAATGTAGACATAATGGCTTTGGTAGCCATCTTGGACCAGGAGTATAAAATACCATGAATACCTAGGATGTATAATAAAATAAATAAAACACCTCCTAACAATGGAAAGCCCTGTACTAGAAGGCTTCATTATTAAATTATGTGTGTGTGTGTGTGTGTGTGTGTGTGTGCGCGCGCGCGTGTGCATGCTCAGTTGTGTCCAACTTGTTGTAAATCAATCTGTCCATGGAATTTTCCAGGCAAGAATACTGGAGTGGGTTGTCATGCTAAATTCTACCACATATTTATAAAAGAATTAATGTCAGTCTTTCTCAGACATGTCCAAAAAACTGAAGCAGAGGAAACACTTCCAAATTCATTGTAAAAGATAAGCATTACTCTAATAGCAGGGACAAAGACCCTACAAGAAAAGAAAATTAGAAGGCAGTATCACTGATAAATATTAATACAAAAATCATTTTTAAAATACTGACAAATCAAATTCATTAGCACATTTGAAGGGAAATACATTTAATAGGTGACAGTTACCTTCATTGTGGTCTTTTTCAGATGTTTATTTTCTAAGCTCTATGAACTCTGCTTTATTTCCCTTATTTTATAAGCCTTGTTCACATTTTTTTCTCTTATTCTTCTTCTTATGGTGTGGATCTGTACAGATTATTAATCCATATGTTGTTTGAGAACTGCCCTTGACTTATGTTTCTGTGTAAAAAATATTAGAGCAGCGCATTCTCAGATAAGCTCACCTGTAGGAGGGCAGGTTGATGTCTAGTGCTCCTAACATAAACATCAGACCCTGAAGCTTTTCAACCTTGGCTTGACTGCCCCCAGTTCTTGGCATGCTGACACTCTGAGTCAGTGAAATTGTGCAAAATTTCCAAAATATATAGGAATTATTAAAGTACTGAATCTATTCTAAGGTGTTTATTTATCTAAAAAATAACAATATTGTTGAAGTCTTTGTTCACCCCTTCTCAATCTTACTCTCTAGTCCCCATACCACTTTGGAATTAACAGCCATACTGAATCATGGCTCATCATGCCTAGGTCATTTGCTATTTTATTAGGTATTTATCTATAGCATATGGGGGCTTCCTTGGTGGTTCAGTGATAAAGAATCCACCACAGTGTAGGAGATGCAAGTTCAGTTCCTGGTTTGGGAAGATCCTCGGGAGAAGAAAATGTCAACCCACTCCAGTACTCTTGCCTGGGAAATCCTATTGATGGGGAGCCTAGTGGGTGAGTCCACTGGAATGCAAAAAGTCAAGACTAAGTTTAGAATTAGCAGCTAAACAAAATATCTAGAGACTATATGGTTTGGGGTTTGCATGTTTTTAAAAATTTATATACCTGTTTCATACTATAGCTATATATTATATGGTATTTTTGCTGTATAAATCCAAGTTAATACATGGCGCCAAGTTTCACTACTTTAAAATACTATCTAGTGCGCTAAGTACATCCTTTATATTCATAATGAATGTTTTGCACAGCATTTACAGCAATGGCTTCTAGAGGTATAATGGTTGAGTTTATATCCTGGCTCTACTGTTAATTTTATGAATAACTTTAAGCATGCTACTTGTTGGGCTTTCCCAGTGGTTCAGAGGTAAAGAATCCACCTGCAACAAAGGAGCTGCAGGAGATGAGAGTTCAGTCAGGAAGATACCCTGGAGGAGGGCATGGCAACCCACTCATAACCTTGTCTGAATCCCATGGACATAGGAGCCTAGCATGCTATAGTCCATGGGGTCACAAAGAGTCAGACACTACTGAAGCAACATTGCACCCATGTTACTTGTTACCTCTGGGCCTTCCTCTTCTGAAAAATGCTACACAGTCTAAAACTAGTTGCTACACAGAAATTGTTTGAAGATCAAGTTAACATAATACACCATAAGCTATGAAGTGTATATATTTCTTAGTGCTCACAAAGTAAGCACTAAGAAATATATGGGTTAGTTCCAAAATTTTTGCTACTATAAAAATTCTGATATGCATATTCATATACATGTATCTTTGTGAAATTTAATTGGGCATATATATGGTATTTCTTAATTTAAACATAAACATTATTAATAACTTACTAACTCTCCTATAATATATATATGACTGGTTTGCAGGTTGTAACTGTTATAGATAATGGGACTAGAAATTATGTACAGGTCTTATTTTGCCATAAGTAAGAAATCGCTAGGGAGCACATGCTATTAGGGTTCATGCAACTATAGCTTTGCTAATATTACAGTTGCTATCTACAGTGGACATACAAGAATTATTATTTCTGCATATCACTATACAGGCTTAATTTAGATCACAATTTAATTTTTGCCAATCTAATGGCTATTAAACAATATGTCACATATATTTGAATATTTTTCATATAAAAAATATATATGTTATTATATATAAAACTCCTCTCTTCTGCTAAGTATTTCTTGACATATTTGGCCCATTTATCATGTTAAAATTCATATTGGTTTGTTTGTGATGTCTCTATATTTGTGAAAGTTTCAAAATCTATTATTCTTATCTCGAGATATATTTTCATCTCTTCTGTTGATCCACATAGATTTTTACAACTACAGTTTTAAATTTATACATCTTATCTGTGTAGGTTGGCTGCTGGCATATTGCTTAGGAATTTATTTGATGTTTGCAAGATTAAGAATATAATTTCTATATATTTTCTTCAAATAATTCAAAGCTTTGTTTTCACATGTAGAAGTTATTTCATTAGGTCTGTGTGTCTGTGTGTACTTCTGTGTGCTAAGAAATATGATTAGTTTTATTTACCCTTTTGAGTAAGAAATTATCCCATGATTGATTATATGATTAACTATCTTCCACTTTACATATATGGAACCTATGTTTTCACAGGTAGACATGTTTATAGACATAATATCCTCTTGCTTGACGATTCTGGCATTACATAGTGATCCCTTTGTTGTCTATAATGAAATTATATAGTTATATATTTTGTCTCATATTGTTATGTGAGCTTTTTAAAATTGCTCTTTTGAAGGCATTTTCCCACTCTGAAATAGGTAGCTTGTTATAATGGGACTTCCCTTGTCTTTTTATATATGGATGAACATCATTACTATGCCTTAATTGTCTGAATTTTCCTATTAGATTGGTGATTATTGGCTGTTAGCTTGAGTTTGAGTTAAAGAATACCTGTTTCCTGTATGTGGATATGGTTTCTAATATAGGGGAATATCTCCAGTGATTGTAGGTGATGGAGCATAAAATGCTTCTGGGAAGGGTATAACTATAGTTTACCTGCAGAGAATGACTATATGCATCCCACTGGGAATGAAAGAATACTTACTTAACAGGAACTCAGCACTTCTTCATCCCCAGGGTGCATACTCAATGCTTTATGCTAGAAGTGAACACATCAGCTGTCTGTGCCTTGGCAGCAGAGGCTAGAGAGTCTGGGACTGTCAGATTCTGATTATTCTATATGAAAAACTCCCAGATATTAGTCATCTCAGTTATTTGTTTATNGGGAATGAAAGAATACTTACTTAACAGGAACTCAGCACTTCTTCATCCCCAGGGTGCATACTCAATGCTTTATGCTAGAAGTGAACACATCAGCTGTCTGTGCCTTGGCAGCAGAGGCTAGAGAGTCTGGGACTGTCAGATTCTGATTATTCTATATGAAAAACTCCCAGATATTAGTCATCTCAGTTATTTGTTTATGGTGGGCATAAACGTTACTAAAATCTATAAATATTTTATTTACCATGTTAGGTCTAAGCACTATAACGGAGCAAATTTCCTTAAAGGAAATTTGTCTACCTTATTCAGAATTCTCCCTTCATTACTGTGCATGTTGTAAGAAGTCATTTAAAATATATTCTCCAGAAACACACCTTTAAAATCAACTTATGTACAAGTAAGATCAGAAGGTAGTGAGGAAAGTGGGCGAGAAGGGGGGCAAAGCCCAGCGTGGGGATGATTTAAATTCAGTCTGATTTTGCAAAATAACTCTTCAATTTAGGTTAAGACTCAAAAACTTTTACCCACTGAAGCCAAAGGAATGGGCTTTCACACTGCCCATTGAACAGTTCATTCTTTCACTTGATCTGTTAAATGTATGAAGATGGAAAATATATCCTGCATCCATATGTCACAGAGACCTGCCAATCACTGTTATTTCTTAGTGGTAGAAAATGAAGGTACAATAAACTGTCATAACATGGGATACCCAGTGGGTTAGTCTTGGTCATCTGTGACATAGAAACCAAGATGATATTAGAAGAACAAGAGATTAATTGGGGAAAAAATGCTGTTGAGAAAAATATAGGGAAAGGGGAACTGGATTGGGCTACAAGTGTAGCCAGATAGAATTGATGATTTGACTTCTGTGAAGAAGAATGAGAAGGAAAAGAAAGGAAAAGTGGATCAAACCACACCATAAACAATATCAGTTCAGTAACTGGATGCGTAATATCCTAATATAAAATCACAGTAACATCAACTGGTATTATAACACCTAGTGCATCATTGGCAATTAGCAAGAAACAATTATACAATGCTTAAAGAGTGAAATAACAGCAATCTTCTCTCTTTAAAAGTGAATTTAAAAGTTAAGTTCTATTTTATGGAAAAAAATGTTAAGAAAGCCAACAATGTAAATAAATAATCAATACATAATTTCAACCTAGATTAATTATGAGTTAACTAATTATGTCTAACTGCAATTTTAAAAGAAACTCATTTAAGATGTTCAAAAATATGAATTAGAGACAATTAGTAGTACAGAGAAAAGCTTCATGAAATAAAGACAAGTAAAAATAACATAAGAACAGATGCCTATGAAAAATATCTCATTGGACACATTGAAAGATATAGATATATATCTATATGTTTGTGTCTTTGTATATATCTATATTTGTGTCTGTCTATATTTGTAAGTTTTACAAATTAAAGATACACTGTCTCATTACAAAGACAGTAGAGTGGATAAAACATACCACTAAAAGATACAAACACAAATGTGAAGAAATGTATACATTTCAAAGATCACATAGACAAAAATATAAAGGGTCAGTTAAGAAACAGTGAAGACAGCATAAGATCTTCTAATACAATTATCTTCATGCTGCAAATGAAAAGAAAACAGAAACTTTGAGCACTATACTTCTGGCCATAGAGCAAGAAAATGATCAGCATAGAATCCCCAGGGCAATGTTTTAACTATGACTCTCTATCAGATCTAATGTTTTTTATCATTCTCAAATTCTCAAAATAAAATATTAACTCTGTCTTTTAGTAAAAAGGAAACAAACATTGAGAAGACATCTGAAATACAAGAAACAATAGGGCATTTGATCCTTGCTAATATTAATTAATTATAAAAGCAGCTATAAAATAGTTAGAATATTGAGAGTTAAATGTGACTCTAGCCAGAAGTAAAGCTATGACAAACCTAGACAGTGTATTAAAAAGCAGAGATATCACTTTGCCAACAAAGGTCTGTATTCCCAGAGCTATGGTTTCTCCAGTAGTCATGTATGGATGTGAGAGCTGGACCATAAAGAAGGTTGCTGCTAAGTCACTTCAGTCATGTCCGACTCTGTGCAACCCCATAGACAGCAGTCCATCAGGCTCCCCTGTCCCTGGGATTCTCCAGGCAAGAACACGGGAGTGGGTTGCCATTTCATTCTCCAATAAGAAGCCTGAGCATTGAAGAATTCATGGTTTCGAATTGTGGTGCTGGAGAAGACTCTTGCGAGTCCCTTGGACTGCAAGGAGATCAAACCAGTCATTCTAAAGGAAATCAACCCTGAATATTCATTGGAAGGACTGATGCTGAAGTTGAAGCTCTATAACTTTGGCTTCCTGATGCAAAAAGCCAACTCACCAAAAAAAGACTCTGATGCCAGGAAAGAGTGAAGACGAAAGAAGAAAGGGGCAGCAGAGGATGAGATGATTGGATAGCATCACTGACTCAATGGAAATGAATTTGAGCAAACTCCAGGAGATAGTACATAACAGAGGAGTCTGCATGCTTCAGTTCATGGGGTCATAAAGAGTCAGACACAAAATAGCAACTAACAACAACAATATTTGTTTTAAACTTTAAGGATAAAAGAAAAAAGAAGAGTGTAATCAAAGACTCCAAAATAGTAATTAAAAAAAAATAGTGAAATGGTAAATATTTTAACCCAATAGAAATCAGGAAGGGATAAAATATAAAGAGACATTGTAAATGATTTTAGACAAAAAATATAAACAGATTGATATGTTTCTTCTCTGCCTCTTAATTTTTAATATTTATTTTTTATTATTAAGTTTCTTTGTTAAATATTTTGACTTTACATAATGGAGTTAAATACATTTTTAATTTACTTTAACACATATACATAACATATTAATTTCTAAGAAAAAAAATGAGATTATGGCGCTAGTACTCCTTGCTGCCTCTAATTTCCAAGTGTTAATTCTCAAAATGCTATTTTTATACTTAAATGATTTGCAACATTTATATTTTTAGACCATTGTTTACATATAATTTTACATGTGATACTGGATACTTTTATTAAAGTTGCTTTATTCTATTAAATGGCTAAATTTTTACCATTAAGTATTATTTGCAAATTTGGAAAACTCAGCAGTGGCTACAGGACTGGAAAAGGTCAGTTTTCATTCCAATTCCAAAGAAAGGCAATGACAAAGAATGCTCAAACTACCACACAGTTGCACTCATCTCACATGCTAGTAAAGTAATGCTCAAAATTTTCCAAGCTAGGCTTCAGCAATACNGGCCTGGCGTGCTGGGATTCATGGGGTCGCAAAGAGTCGGACATGACTGAGTGACTGAACTGAACTGAAGTAGTTTTTGCTTTTTATAAATAATTTTAGGTGCTCTGTTCCCTGAATTCTTACCTCTTTGAAACTATTTGCTCTATTTATGTCTTAAAGTCACTATGATATGGTAGGGCTTCCCTGGTGACTCAGTGGTAAGGAATCTGCTTACCAATGCAGGAGATGCAGGTTTGATCACGGTGTTTGGAAAATACCCTGGAGAAGGAAATGGCAACCCACTTCATTTTTTTGTCTGGGAAATCCCATGGACAGAGGAACCCAGTGAGCTACATCCATGGCGTTGCAGAACAATTGGACATGATATAGTGACTAAAGAACAACAACATGATACGGTATAAAATTGTGCACTTTATTTTTTATGAATGTTGGTAAATATTTCTCTGTCTTTATCTGAAATTGAATGATGTTGTTGCATAGGAGAAAGTGTCAATCTTATTTTCCTCACCACTGACTTAGAAATAGCTAGATTTATTCCTTTGTCTGAATCTTGTTTTCCCCAGTTGCCTTGAGCGTACAAGTCAGAAACTACTGAGTGAAACAAGCAAAATGAAAAAAAGAATTCATATTGTATAATTCCTTATACAGAAAGTCAACCACAGGCTAAAGAAACTGATAGTTAGATGTCAGAATAGTCATTACCCTTGCTAGTGTAGTGACTCCAAGAAGGTAAGGGGGAAAAAACAGGTTCTATTTCAATGTTCCACGAGGCTACTAGGAATGTCTGCTGCTCTGATTTGAATGCTGATTACATGCTGGTTACATGAGGTTCATTTGATCAAAATACATAAAGCTTTTTCATTATAAATGTAGTATTTTCAAAATGAATGTTGTTTATTCACTAAGCCATGTCCAACTCTACAGCTTTTAACATGAATTTTTATCAAAATGAATATCATACTTAATAAAAATTTATGTCAAAAGCTATATGTATATTTTCTTCCTTTCATAGCTGAATAATATTACATTGTATGTATATATATTTATATATATCTCACAATCTTCTTTATTCATTCCTCTTTTGATGGATATTTAGGTTGCTTCCATGTCCTGGCTATTGTAAACAGTCCCACAATGAACTCTGGGGTCCATGAATCTTTTGCAACTATGGTTTTCTTTGGGTATATGCCTAGGATTGGGATTGCCGGGTCATACTGTAGTTCTATTTTAGAGCTGAGTTCTATTTTAGACCTAGAAAATGTCATAGAGTGTCACACAGGAAGAGAAAAACAAATATCGAATACTAAGACTTATATGTGGAATCTAGAAAAATGGTACAGATTAACCTACTTGCAAAACAAAGACAGAGACACAGGCAGAAAAAAATATGGACACCAAAGGGGGAAGAAAGGGGTGGAATAAATTGTGAAACTGGATATATATATATATATATATATGTATGTATGTATGTATGTATGCATGCATGTATATACATTACTACATATAAGACTGGGCTTTTCTGGTGGCTCTGGTAAAAAATATATCCACCTTCCAATGCAGAAAGCATGGGTTCCATTCCTGGGTTAGGAAGATCACCTAGAGAAGGATATGGCAATCCACTCCAGTAGTCTTGCCTAGGAAATCCCACAGACAGAGGAGTCCAATGGGCGCCAGTCCTTAGTGTTGCAAAAGAGTCAGATACAAGCTAGCAGTTAAATAACAACAACATGTATAAAATAGGTAACTAATGAGAACCTACTGTATATCAGAGGGAACTTTACTCAGTGCCCTATGGTGACCTAAATAGGAAGGAAACTCAAAACAAGGGGATACATTTATGTGTGTATCTATGTATATAGCTGAAATCACTTTGCTATATAGGAGAAACTAACATTGTAAACCAACTATACTCCAATGACTTTTTTTGTCATTATGTAGATTTTACTCTTTCCAAGTAGTATATGCTAAGCATACAGCATGCTGAAGCACTTTCAGTACTCACAAAATCCCCATGTGTTATCTGCCATTAGTATTCTCACCCTGTACACTAAACATGCAGACACAGACACACAGACATACACACACAGAAACTGAGAGTTACTGTGGTAGAGTGACTTGCCAATGTCACCAACCAGGAAGTAGTTTATCTGAAGTTTGAGCCTAGACCATCTGCTCTTGGACCCTGAGCCTGCTCCTGCTGTGCTGGATATCAGACCATTCCTAAGGTGAGAGGACAGTTTCACTGTTTACAGTGTCCCAGAGCCCTTCAGCTTCTCCAGATAGGTGCATTCTTCAACTTACCACAATTCCTTTACCTGTCACAAGATTCCATATATACATATATATATATATATATATTTATGTTTATTCAGAGGGAAGGACACTTAACTAGCCAAGGCAAGTTTTATCTGCAATCTCTATATTCAGTATCTTTTTATGGAAGTATGATTTCTTTTTTTTTTAAGTATAATAATTGGGTTTTATGAGGAATGCAAACCCAAACAGAATATTAGCTCCTGACAAAAAAAAAAATACCATTCAAGAATAAAGTAAAAGTTCCAATCTTTAAATATTCAAATTTTGCAGAGAGAAAGCATGTGCTGTCTCAATAGACAAAGTATTGCATGAGGGACAGTTTCTTCATGCAGATGAGAGAATCTGTCTTCACAAGGAATGTTCTCTTTGGGGAAAAAATAGGTTCCATTTCAACACTCCACAAGTGATAAGTGAAGCATTTCAAAAATAGAAGCTCCTAGATGTGTTGATGAGACAATATGTCATTGCAAAAAAAAAAAAAAATCTGCTTGAAAAGGCTAAATTTCTCCCTGTCCCCACATGCCAGTTATTTAAATTTCTACAGCTGTGTAGAGCTAGCAAACCTTATGGTAGAGAAGAAGGAAGAAGAGGTGTTCATTCTCATCCAGTTATTGATATTTAGTGAAAAATATGCATTTCTAAAACTGCATTGAATATTTTTCATATAATAATATAAATCACACTTCATAAAGATGTGTGGGTCTTAGATTATTTAAAGGAAAAAGATTTAAGTCACCACGCACAGATGTGCAAAACATAGATCTTGTGATCTTCACCTTGGTGAGACTATAAAGATATCAGACTTGGGATCAAGGAACTTGAACACAGTTACAGTTCTTTTGGGTTGTTTTGTTTTGCCTATGTAGTACATGGCAGAATTCCTGAAAAGTCTTGTTAGTTTTCTCATTTAGGAATATCGGGAAGCTAAGAGTAAATTCTCCTTAAGCTTCATCTAACTCTGAAAATTTCTGATCCTATGATATGCAAAAATTTTCTACGATAACTTCCTTTCTGTTTAAGGAAGTCTACCAGTCAAGAGAGTTTTGCCCATGCTGTTCCCATTAATTTAAATGCCCTGCTTATACTCTTGATGTGATTAGAGTCTAGTTAAACTTCATGTGTCACATCTGTATGGAAGTACTCCGTCAATGTAAAATAGAGAGCCAACAGGAATTTGCTGTATGGCTCAGGAAACTCAAACAGGGGCTCTGTATCTACCTAGAGGGGTGGGATAGGGAGGGAGATGGGAGAGAGGTTCAAAAGGGAGGGGATATATGTATACCTATGGCTAGTTCATGTTGAGGTTTGACAGAAAACAGCAAAATTCTGTAAATCAATTTTTAAAAGTTACTGATGATCAATTTTATTAATGTAAGTTTCCATTGAGTTTCAGTTCAGCTCAGTTCAGTTGCTCAGTCGTGTCTGACTCTTTGTGACCCCATGAATCGCAGCACGCCAGGCCTCCCTGTCCATCACCAACTCCCGGAGTTCACTCAGACTCACATCATCGAGTTGGTGATGCCATCCAGCCATCTCATCCTCTGTCGTCCCCTTCTCCTCCTGCCCCCAATCCCTCCCAGCTTCAGAGTCTTTTCCAATGAGTCAACTCTTTGCATGAGGTGGCCAAAGTACTGGAGTTTCAGCTTTAGCATCACTCCTTCCAATGAACACTCAAGACTGATCTCCTTTAGAATGGACTGGTTGGATCTCCTTGCAGTGACACTCATCTAAAAAGTGCTTAAAAAAATAAAACAGGTTCAAAATGAAAATGCTGGAATAAAACCTGTGAACCTATGTTTGGCCATATGAGGAGGGACATGGAGTTTCTAATAAAATGTCATGGGCAAAAATATCTATTTCTATTCTCTCCATTTCACCTAGGAAAGACTGAATAAATCTGGACTGTGCTTCATTACTGACATCTGAAGAGGTGGAATAAATACTTTAGCCTTACTTTTGAATTTTTCCTCAGCCAGAGTTTTTATTTTTTATTTTTCCAGCTCTGCATGTCATCATACTGAAAATCTGCTTAGACACATCTTTGGTCATAATATTTCCCCTGACAGCCTCTACAGTGTTCTCTGTTGGTATTTATTATTTATTTTGGGACAAAATTCCCAAACTAATCTATTACTTTGTAATAACCTTTCACATGCCAAAGATATTTCTACTTGTGAGTTCTTATGAGATCATGTTTACTTGTGTATGTTTCTATATATCATTTCATGTAAATTGATTTTAATTATTTTTCTTCTCTTTCTTTTTTGAATTGTTATTTTAATTTTTTGGATGTTATAAATTTGCTGACATATCTTGTTAATACTCAGATCAATCTTTTTGAAGGTTTTCTTTGTTTTTAGTTAAATGATCAGATCCTTCACTCAATGCAATTTTAATAGCTTAAAGAAATAATCAGAAATGGCACTACTGTAGGCAATATTCTTCTCAAATTAAAAAAAATAATAATGCATATCATTTGCTATTCTTTCTTTGCTACTTCCTTGTTAATTTCTTTACATATTAAAAAAAATATGGGTGATGAAATCCATCTGCTTGTGTTATCATCATGACATGTGCACCACTATTTGTACTCTTAAATTTCAAATGTGGAAAGTAGAACATGTCATCTAAATCATATACAGATCATATAAAATGCCAGGCTTGAAATAAATAAATATGTCACTTTCTTCATGAAACAATGATTTATTCTTGATTTTAAAGATGTTTAACAAATCAATAGCTTTCTTATTTTTACTGTCACCTGGAGGTGCTACATTAACACTGCTGTCATTGATTTACTTGTCCTGACACCTCAAAGCTAATGCAGAAAAACAACCTGTTTCTTGTCTAATGTATTACTGACTGTGTGCAGTCACCCATTAGAGATCAATACATTGATACAACAATGTCTATATTTATTTCTGCTACTTAGGTACATATAAAAACAATGGTTCACTTGAATATCTGCAGATAAAAGTTCCCTGAAATTTTGATGAAAAAGCATGTGAAGAGTTTAATATACTTTCTTTGTGAACTTGGTTAAATCAATATTTTTCAGTATCAGTTGCTTCATAATTTCTTATGAATATATATAATATATAACTTCTCTTACATTTTAGGTTTTCATTCCTATAAAAATATCTACTATTACATGTATGATAATTTTAAAATTCAACTATTCAAAATTAGGTGAAAGCATTGTCAAAATTCAAATTTTACATAATAAAGGAATCTGAAAGAATACAAAGCCATAGAATTATTAAGTCAGTTCCCTTTTACATTAGTTTAATTAATCTTTCAAGTATACTAAAAACTCATAATCCAGTTTTCAAGTTTCACTGAAGTATTAGGCTCTCAAAGAATCTATATTTAGTTTGATATCAATATATTTGTTTAAAATGTAGATAACTCAAGCTTATTTTAATGTGTTTAGACTTATTAGTCAGTTGCTTATTTGTTTGGCAATTTTGATAACAGAATATTAAAACTGAGTTAATTTATTAATACATATTTCTAATCTGGGCTTCCCATGTGGCTCAGTGGTAAAGAATCTGCCTGCCAATGTAGCAGACACAAGAGACAGATTAGCACATCACTCATTATCAGAGAAATGCAAATCGAAACCACAATAAAGTACCTTTTCACGCCAGTCAGAATGGCAGCGATCCAAAAGTCTACAAGCAATAAATGCTGGAGAGGGTGTGGAGAAAAGGGAACCCTCTTACACTGTTGGTGGCAATGTAAACTAGTACAGCCACTATGGAGAACAGTGTGGAGATTCCTTAAAAAACTGGAAATAGAACTGCCTTATGACCCAGCAATCCCATTGCTGGGCATACACACTGAGGAAACCAGAATTGAAAGTGACATGTGTACCCCAATGTTCATTGCAGCACTGCTTTTAGTAGCCAGGACATGGAAGCAATGATGGAACCTAGATGTCTATCAGCAGATGAATGGATAAGAAAGCAGTGCTACATATACACAATGGCGTATTATGCAGCCATTAAAAAGAATACATTTGAATCAGTTCTAATGAGGTAGATGAAACTGGAGCCGATTATACAGAGNAAATAGAACTGCCTTATGACCCAGCAATCCCATTGCTGGGCATACACACTGAGGAAACCAGAATTGAAATAGAAGCGTGTACCCCAGTGTTCTTTGCAGCACTGTTTATAATATCCGGACATGGAAACAACCTAGATGTCCATCACCAGATGAATGGATAAGAAAGCTGTGGTACATATAGACATGGAGTATTACTCAGCTATTAAAAAAGAATACATTTGAATCAGTTGCAATGAGGTGGATGAAACTGGAGCCAATTATACAGAGTGAAGTAAGCCAGAAAGAAAAACACCAATACAGTATACTAACACATATATATGGAATTAAGAAAGATGGTAATGATAACCCTGTATGTGAGACAGCAAAAGAGACACAGATGTATAGAATGGACTTTTGGACTCTGAGGGAGAGGGAGAGGGTGGGAGAATCTGGGAGAATGGCATTGAAACATGTATACCATCACGTAAGAAATGAATCGCCAGTCTATGTTAGATACAGGATACNATAACCCTGTATGTGAGACAGCAAAAGAGACACAGATGTATAGAATGGACTTTTGGACTCTGAGGGAGAGGGAGAGGGTGGGAGAATCTGGGAGAATGGCATTGAAACATGTATACCATCACGTAAGAAATGAATCGCCAGTCTATGTTAGATACAGGATACAGGATGCTTGGGGCTGGTACACAGGGATGATCCAGAGAGATGATATGGGGAGGGAGGTGGGAGGGGGGTTCAGGATTGGGAACTCATGTACACCCGTGGTGGATTCATGTCAATGTATGGCAAAATCAATACAGCATTATAAAGTAAAGTAAAGTAAAAATAAAATTTAAAAAATTTTTATTTAAAAAGATAATCTCCTCAAAAAGGTGTGCTGTATTTTATACTTCTGAAATGAGATTATTAGCCTATATCCATACATACAAGTAAATTCTTTTAAAATTATACAGAGTGAAGTAAGCCAGAAAGAAAAATACCAATACCGTATACTAACACATATATATTGAATTTAGAAAGATAGTAATGATAACTTTGTATGTGAGACAGCAAAAGAGACACAGATGTATAGAACAGGCTTTTGGACTCTGTGGGAGAGGGAAAAGGTGGGATGGTTTGGGAGCATGGCATTGTAACATGTATAATATCATATATGAAACGAATCACCAGTCCAGGTTCAATGCATGATACTGGATGCTTGGGGCTGGTGCACTGGGACGACCCAGAGGGATGGTATGAGTGGGGAGGAGAGAGGGAGGTTCGAGATGGGGAACACTGTGGCAGATTCATGTTGATGTATGGCAAAACCAATACGGTAAAGTAATTAACCTCCAATGAAAATAAATAAATTTATGTTAAAAAAAGAATGTAAAGCATTTGAAGTTCAAATCTCTATAGAACGTGTATGCTACAAGTATCTCTAAAATGAACCTTATAAATCATCTCAGAGGGGAGGTGATCTGGGGTGAGTAGAAGTCTGGCAAACTGTCACCGGTTACTTCTCAGAGGACTTCAAACCTTGTTTAATAAGGCATCCACTACTGTATTTTCAAGTTTTAGAAAGATTTCCANCTGTTAGGTTGTGTTCACTCCATAGATTACTGAAACTTTGGGAAAAGACTCATTTTCTGCCTGTCATCCTTTCAATCAAATCACAAAAGGCTTTGATAAATTGTCACAAACTTTTATTCATTAAGTTGCCCTTTTCATAATTTACCATATTCATCTTTAGAGTCATGGCTTCTTAATTTTCAATTTGTGTATATTAACTATAGTAGAAGAACAATCATTAAACAAACATTTGCTGAGCAAATGAATACATATTTATTATGTGTCAGAACTCTACCAGGAATTTTGATAAACATCATGTCATATAATCTCATAATAATTCCATGATTGAAATAGGTTACTGGTTCTACTGATCTCATGAAAGTGAAAGTGTTAGTTGCTCAGTCGCGTCTGAGTCTTTGGGCCCTATGGACTGTTGCCTATTAGGCTTCTCTGTCCATGCAATTCTCCAGGCAAGAATACTGGAGTGGGTAGCCATCCCCTTCCCCAGGAGATCTTCCCAGCCCAGGGATCAAACCCAGGTCTCCTGGACTGCAAGCAGATTCTTTACCACTGAGCCACCAGAAAAGACTGAGAAACTACTACTTTCCCTCTAAGATCAAGACCAAGGAAAAGATGTGTTCATCTCTGACTTGTTCAACACCATATTAGAAGATCTAAGTTCTAACTTCCCTTAGGGCAATAAAGGAAGAGAAAGAAAGAAAATGATGCAGATAGAAAAGAAAATTGTGTTCATCTTCAGATGAAATGATTTTCAATACACTTTCAGTGATCTGAAATAGAAAATGCCAAAGAACATACAAAAAACCAAACAAACAAAAAAGCAAGTCTCTAAGTAATAAGCTTAATTGGCAAGGTTGCAGAATATGTTAATGTAAAAAAATGAATTGGTTTCCTCTACCCAAGCAATAAACTACTGAATCTGCAACTTAAAAAAAATAACATTCCAAATAGCACTACAATCATGATGCATTTGTGTACAAACCTAAGAAGTATGCATAGGAACTATACATGGAAAACTACAAATTACTGGAAAAAATAAAAAGATCTAAATTAATGGAGGTGTATTTTGTATAGATTGGAAAATAGATTGGAAACATAAGATTGGAAGCCTTGGTATTGTTAGATGTCACTTCCTCCCAAATTGATCTATTAATTCAAGACAATTTCAATCAAAATACTAGGAGAATATTTTGTGGATATCCACAGACTGACTGTAAGATGTATATGGGAAAACAAAGGACACGATATAGTCAATATTACATAAAAGAAGAAACAAATTGGAGAATTTCCTATCCAATTTCAAAACTATAAAACAATTGAAATCAAAAGCACATGATGATCGTAAGATAATAAAAAAGACCTACATAAACACAGTCAACTGATTTTTGACNGTAAGATGTATATGGGAAAACAAAGGACACGATATAGTCAATATTACATAAAAGAAGAAACAAATTGGATAATTTCCTATCCAATTTCAAGACTATAAAACAATTGAAATCAAAAGCACATGATGATCGTAAGATAATAAAAAAGACCTACATAAACAGTCATAAAAGACCTACAGTCAACTGATTTTTGACAAAAGACAAAGGGATTCAATCGAGAAAGGAGAGCTTTCAGCAGATAGAGCTAGAACAACTGGATGCCCATATATAACAATTGAACTTAGACACAGGCCTCTCACCTTATATAAAAACTAACTTAAACTGTGTTATAGTCCAAAGCTCAAAATGTAAAACCANGAGAAAGGAGAGCTTTCAGCAGATAGAGCTAGAACAACTGGATGCCTATATATAACAATTGAACTTAGACACAGGCCTCTCACCTTATATAAAAACTAACTTAAACTGTGTTATAGTCCAAAGCTCAAAATGTAAAACCATAAGCTTCTGGACAAAAGCACTGAAGAAAATATGCACGACTTTTGGTTGGCTAGTGAGGTTTTGCACAACACCAAAAATATTATCCAAGAAGGAAAATATGGTAAGTTGAACTTCATTAAAAATACAGTTGAATTAGACCTTCTTTGGGCTTCTCTTGTGGCTCAGATCGTAAAGAATCTGCCTGTAATGTGGGAAACCCGGGTTCAGTCTCTAGTTCAGGAAGATCCCTTGGAGAAGGGGCCTTTTTTAGCTGTCTGAAGATCATTCCTTGATTCTTGAGGGTCTATACAAAAAACATTTCTACCAGAATTGGACTGCTGTAGTTTTCCACTGACTTTAACCATAGTGAAAATAAAACTGTTAGTTTCTCAGTTGTGTCCAACTCTGCAACCGCATAGCCTGCCAGGCTCCTCTGTCCATGGAATTCTCCAGGCAAGAATACTGGAGTAGGTAGCCATTCCCTCCTCCAGGGGGTCTTCCAACCAAGGGGTCAAACCTGGGTCTCCTACATTGCAGGCAGATTCTTTATTATCTGAGCCACCAGGGAGCATAAAGTAATAGTAAGATACACTCTAGGGGATTTCAAATAACACAGGTATACACTTCTTTACCTTCACTGTGGAGTAGCAGCCCAATTACCACTTGAAAGGCAACAGTAATTATACAGATTTTTCCAAACTTATCTAGAGGCATGTGGCATCTAATATTACCTTGTGGTAGCCTTAACTTCCAGTTTATTGAAATAATTGGTATGTTTCTTCATGGAGATATTTCTCCCTTTGGGACTAAGACTTATGCCAGTCGAGCATAAGGTCACAGTGACAGAAAGCAAAAATTTTGGTAGTGAGTTATTATGCATAAGACAGAATGATGCCACTCTTATTCTCACACTGAACCTCTGTATCTTGGCTATGGGAAAAACAGTACCATATATTGAACTCTGCTTGAGAAACTATATAGACTTCTGATAAAACTGCCTCAGGCTTGCAACATATTTCCCCCTAGCTACCAATGTAAATGAGTCTTCAAAAAACTATCAAGCCAGTTGCTTGAGGATAGTGGGTTACATGGTAAGTGAATTCCATGAGTATGGGTCCATTCCCATACTTCATTACCTTTGAGGTGAGGTTTTCATTAAAAGCCAGGCTCTGTAGTATATTAGAATATAAGATATTGTGTAATCCCATGTATAGCAGTTTTGGTAGAAGTATTCCAAGTAAGAAAGGCAAATCTATATCCAGAGTAAATATCTATTTCATTAAGAACAAAAGACCTCCTATGACAAAAGCAGTTCAATATAATCAACTTGCCACTAGGTAACAGGGTGATTATCCTGGCAAATGGTGTCAAATCAAGAACTGTGTTGATTTCTGATATTAGAATATTGGACTTCAGCAGTAACTGTGGACAGGCACCCAGAAGTCTAGTTCCTGAGCTTATGTATAACCTCCATCCCTGACACCATGGCCAACTTTGTCACATAAGCAATGACAAGTGTGCCTGGGGAAAGAACACAGCGTATCCACAGAACAAGTCATCCTATCTATTTTATGATTAAAACCTTCCTATGCTGAGCTTCAGTTCAGTCGCTCAGTTGTATCTGATTCTTTGTGACCCCACAGACTTTAGGACACCAGGCTTCCCTGTCCATAATGAACTCCTGGAGCCTACTCAAACTCATATCCATAGAGTCAGTGATGCCATATAGCCATCTGATCCACTGTCATCCATCCTTCCAATGAACACCCAGGACTGATCTCCTTTAGGATGGACTGGTTGGACCTCCTTGCAGTCCAAGGGACTCTCAAGAGTCTTCTTCAACACTACAGTTCAAAAGCATCAATTCTTTGGTGCTCAGCTTTCTTTATAGTCCAACTCTCACATCCATACATGATTACTGGAAAAAACCTAGATTTGACTAAATGGACCTTTGTTGGTAAAGTAATATCTCTGCTTTTTAATATTATGTCTAGATTTGTCATAGCTTTTCTTCCAAGGAGCAAGCATCTTTTAATTCCATGGCTGCAGTCACAATCTGTAGTGATTTTGGAGCCCCCAAAAATAAAGTCTCACTTTTTCCATTGCTTTCCCTATATATTTGTCCATGAAGTGGTGGGACTCAATGCCATGATCTTAGTTTTCTGAATGTTGAGTTTTAAGCCAACTTTTTTACTCTCCTCTTTCACTTTTATCAAGAGGCTCTTTAGTTGTTATTCACTTTCTGCCATAAGGGGGTGTCATCTGCATATCTGAGATTATTGATATTTCTTCTGGTAATTTGGATTATAGCTTGTACTTCATCCAGCCCAGCATTTCTCATGATGTACTATGCATATACGTTAAATAAGCAGGGTGACAATATACAGCTATGACATACTCATTTCCTGATTTGGAACCAGTCTGTTGTTCCATATCCAGTTCTGTTTTTTCTTCACCTGCATACAGATTTCTCTGGAGGCAGGCAGGGAAGGTGGTCTGGTATTACCATCTCTTTCAGAATTTTCAACAGTTTATTGTGATCCACACAGTCAAAGGCTTTGGCATAGTCAACAAAGCAGAAGTAGATGCTTTTCTGAAACTCTCTTGGTTTTTCGATGATCCAACAGATGTTGGCAATTTGATCTCTGGTTCCTCTGGCTCTTCTAAATCCAGCTTGGACATCTGGAAGTTCATGGTCTCCATACTGTTGAAGCCTGTCCTAGAGCATTTTGAGCATTACTTTACTAGCGTGTGAGATGAGTGAAATTGTGCAGCAGTTTGAGCATTCTTTGGCATAGCCTTTCTTTGGGATTGAAATGCAAACAGATCTTTTCCAGCCCTTGGTTGAGTATGCCAGATTTGCTGGCATATTGAGTGTAGCATTTTCACAGCATCATCTTTTAGGATGTGAAAGAGTTCAAATGGAATTCTTTCACCTCCACTAGCTTTGTTCGTAGTGTCGCTTCCTAAGGCCCACTTGACTTTGCATTCTAGGATGACTGTCTCTAGGTGAGTGATCACACCATCGTGATTATCTGGGTCATAAAGATGTTTTTTGTATAGTTCTTCTGTGTATTCTTGTTACCTTTTCTTAATATCTTCTGCTTCTATTAGGTCCATACCATTTCTGTCCTTTATTGAGCCCATCTTTGCATGACATATTCCCTGATATCTCTGATTTACTTGAAGAGATCTCTAGTCTATTCTATTCTTTTCCTCTATTTCTTTGCAATGATAATGGAGGAAGGCTTTCTTATCTCTACTTGCTAGTCTTTGGAAGTCTGCATTCAAATAGGTATATCATTCCTTTTCTCTTTTGCTTTTTATACCTCTTCTTTTCTCAGCTATTTGTAAGGTCTCCTCAGATAACCATTTTCCTTTTTTGCATTTCTTTTACTTGAGGATGTTCTTGATCCTTGCCTACTGTACAATGTCATGAACCTCTGGCCTTAGTTCTTCAGGCACTCTCTATCAGATCTAATCCCTTGAATCTATTTGGCCTTTCCACTGTATAATTGTAATGAATTTGATTTAGGTTATACCTGAATGGCTGGATGGCATTACTGACTCAATGGACGCAAGTCTGAGTACAATCTGGGAGTTGGTGATGATCAGGGAGGCCTGGCATGCTGCAATTCATGCGGTCGCAAAGAGTCAGACACGACTGAGCGACTGAAATGAACTGAACTGAATTGAACTTATACCTGAATGGTTTAGTGGTTTTCTCTACTTTCTTCAATTTCAGTACGAGTTTGGCAATAAGGAGTTCATGATCTGAGACACAGTCAGCTCCCAGTCTTGTTTTAGTTGACTGTATAGAACTTCTCCATCTTTGGCTGCAAAGGATATCAGTCTGAGTTCAGTTTTGACCATCTGGTGATGTCCATGTATAGAGTCTTCTCTTGTGTTGTTAGAAGAGGGTGTTTGCTATGACCAGTTCGTTTTCTTGAAAAAACTCTGTTAGCCTTTGACCTGCTTTGTTTTGTACTCCAAGACCAAATTTGCCTGTTATTCCAAGTATCTCTTGACTTCCTACTTTGCATTTCAGTCCCCTATAATGAAAACGACATCTTTTTTGGGTGTTAATTATAGAAAGTCTTGTAGGTCTTCACAGAGCCATTCAACTTCAGCTTCATCAGCATTACTGATCGGGGCATAGACTTGGATTACCATGATATTGAATGGTTTGCCTTGGAAATGAACAGAGATCATTCTGTTGTTTTTGAGATTGCATCCAAGTACTAAATTTTAACTTACCTACTGCTGAACAATGAGAGGGGACAAAACATTTTCCTTTGCCACTTAGAGAGTNCTCTGTTAGCCTTTGACCTGCTTTGTTTTGTACTCCAAGACCAAATTTGCCTGTTATTCCAAGTATCTCTTGACTTCCTACTTTGCATTTCAGTCCCCTATAATGAAAACGACATCTTTTTTGGGTGTTAATTATAGAAAGTCTTGTAGGTCTTCACAGAGCCATTCAACTTCAGCTTCATCAGCATTACTGATCGGGGCATAGACTTGGATTACCATGATATTGAATGGTTTGCCTTGGAAATGAACAGAGATCATTCTGTTGTTTTTGAGATTGCATCCAAGTACTGAATTTTAACTTACCTACTGCTGAACAATGAGAGGGGACAAAACATTTTCCTTTGCCACTTAGAGAGAGGCAACTTCCTATAAGGAAGAAGGCTTGTTGTATAGGTCTACCTATACAACTATACAACTATTCCCCAGAATTCTTTGTCACCAAATATTCAGTCACATTCCTTCCAAGTCTCTGACCATTCAGTTGAAACAGTGATCACTGTCCATGAAATTGTATTTAATCACACATCTGCCATTTTTCCTTTCAGGCAAAGTAAACTGTCTATGTGTTTATCATCTCTGACATTATAGTTTTCATGTTTAGATGTTTGATTGGTTTGATTCTAACTCCATTATGAAGGCAAAGCCAACAGAATGTATTGATGAGTTCAATATGGTGTAAGAGAAAAGTCAATGATGTATATTTTTTTAACAAAGATAGTAAAGAAAATAAAAGGGAAGCTTTTTGCAAAAAACTGTTTTTTTTTTAATTAGAAGACTGATAATCATAGTTATACTTTTTTTTTTTCTTTTTTAGGTATCTACTAGACACTCAGAGTATCAAACATCAAGAAAGTGCTAAAGAAAATGTTTGAGATTGGAAAAAATTAAAATAACATGGGCATACAGTGTTTAAAGTCTTGACCTGGAATAACATCATCAAGTGATTAAATTTACATAGAAAACAACAGCAGAGACTTAATACTTATGTTGACAAGAAGAGGAGAAAATAGTACAGGAGACTGTAAAAGAGTAGAGTCTGTGATAAGAAGAAACTGAGAAAATGGTGGTATCTAATAAGCAAAGATAAAATATAATAGAGGGAGTGAATTTTCCTGCTACTTTCAGAAATACCCTCAGGACTGAAATTTTGCCACTGCATTTGGCAATGCACAAGTCAATTATTACCTTAGTTTTAGAGTTTCTGTTCATTAGTTGTAAGGAAAGCCTGTTTAAAGTAGATGTCAGAAAAAAAGTGGGTGAAAAGGAATTGGAGTCAATGCCTATAGCAAAGATGTTTGAGTTTTGTAATATAAGGGTCAAAGAAATAGAGTTGTATGTAAAGAGGAGATAGTGTCAAGAGTAGTTTAAGATTATGAGAGAAAAAAATGAAACACTAATCCTTATAAGAATGCTCTAGCAGACATAAAACACACAAAGTACCAACAACCTAATGACAGAGGAGACAAAGATGGTAAATTTTGGTATGCCAATTTGATTAGATAAGAAGTGGAATTGTATGTGTACATGAAAACACTTCATTGACTACTCTAAAGCCTTTGTGTGAATCACACCAAAATGTGGAAAATTCTTCAAGAGATGGGAATACCAGATCACCTTACTTGCCGTCTGTGAAACCTATATGCAGGTCAAGAAGGAGCAATTAGAACTGGACATGGAACAAAAGACTGACTCAAAATTGGGAAAAGAGTACATCAAGGCTGTATATTGTCACCCTGCTTATTTAACTTGTACTCAGAGTACATCAGGAGAAACACTGGGCTGGATGAAGCACAACCTGGAATCCAGATTGTCAGAAGAAATATCAATAACCTCAGATATGCATATGATACCACTCTTATGGCAAAAATCAAAGAGGAACTAAAGAACCTCTTGATGAGGGTGAAAGAGAAGAGTGAAAACACTGCCTTAAAACTCAACATTCAAAAAACTAAGATCATGGCATCCGGTACATCACTTTATGGCAAACAGATGGGGAAACAAAGGAAATAGTGACAGACTTTATTTTCTTGGGCTCTGAAATCACTGTAGACAGTGACTGCAGCTATAAAATGAAAAGATGCTTCCTCCTTGGAAGGAAAGCTATGACAAACCTAGACAGCATATTAAAAAAAAAAAAAAGGGAAAGAAAGAGAGACATCACTCTGCCAACAAAGGTCCATATAGGCAAAGCAAAGTTTTTTACATTAGTCATGTGTGGATGTAAGAGTTGATCATAAAGNAATAAGATTAAATTGTATATATTTAAAGAACAAGGTATGAGCAAAATGCTATATAAGAAATTGAAATTGAATTTCAATGAAATCTAAATACATTAAATATGGAAAACATTTTCCCTGTAATTCCATTGTATATACACAGAATCTAATTTTTAATTATTAATTTTAAAATAATTTATTTTTAATTAATTTTTTAATTAATTAAAAAATCAATTTATTAATTTAAAAATAATATTTAACATAGAAACAAGCACAAAAACTAACTCTGACTCATGTTTCATATTTATTTTGTCTTATATCTTAAACACTTTCATAGTCAAATTGAAATTTAAAAAAAAATTGGTGTGGTCCTGAATATATTGTTGTTCGTTTTTTGTGGGGGTAGGGGGGCGTGTTAATTCTAGAAGCTCTTGTAGGTCTTCAACATCAACTTCTTCAGCATTAGTGGTTGGGGCATAGACTTTGATTATTGTGACATTGAATGATTTGCCTTGGAAACAGAGATCATTTTATCATTTTTGATATTGCACCCAAGTACTGCATTTTGGACTTTGTTAACTATGACGGCTACTCCATTTCTTCTAAGGGATTCTTGCCCACAGTGGTAAATATAATAGCCATCTGAAATAAATTTGCCCATTCCAGTCCATTTAGTTCACTGATTCCTAAAGTTAATGGCCNATCATTTTTGATATTGCACCCAAGTACTGCATTTTGGACTTTGTTAACTATGACGGCTACTCCATTTCTTCTAAGGGATTCTTGCCCACAGTGGTAAATATAATAGCCATCTGAAATAAATTTGCCCATTCCAGTCCATTTAGTTCACTGATTCCTAAAGTTAATGGCCACTCTTGCCATCTCCTGTTTGACCACTTCCAATTTACCTTGATTTATGGACCTAACATTCCAGGTTCCTATGCAATATTGTTCTTTACATCATGGCACTTTACTTCCATCACTAGTCACAAGTAAAACTGGGGAGTTGTTTTCACTTTGGCTCTGTCTCTTCATTGTTTCTGGAGTTGTTTCTTCACTCTTCTCCAGTAGCATATTGGGCACCTACCAACCTAGGGAGTTCCTCTTTCAGTGGCCTATCTTTTTGCCTTTTCATACTGTTCATGGGGTTCTCAAGGCAAGAATACTGAGGTGGTTTGCCATTGTCTTCTCCAGTGGACCACGTTTTGTCAGACCTCTTCACCATGACCCTTCCATCTTGGGTGGCCCTACACAGCATGACTCATAGTTTCATTGAGTTAAAAAAGGCTTTGGTCTTTATGATCAGTTTGATTAGTTCTCTGTGATTGTAGGTTTCAATCTGTCTGCCCTCTGATTAATAAGGATAAGAGGTTTATGGAAGCTTCCTGATGGGAGAGACTGACTGTGGGGGAAACTGGGTCTTGTTCTAATATGCTGGGCCATGCTCAGTAAATCTTTAATCCTAGACAACCTAAACCCCATATTAAGAAGTAGAGACATTACTTTGCTGACAGGGATCTGTGTAGTCAAAGCTATGTTTTATTTAGTATTCAGAAATGGTTATGAGAGATGGACCATAAAGAAAGCTGAGTGCTGAAGAATTGATGTTTTTGAGCTGTGTTGTTGGAGAAGACTCTCTAAAGTCTCTTGGACTGCAAGGAAATCAAACTAGTCAATCTTAAAGGAAATCAGTCCTGAATATTCATTGGAAGAACTGATGCTGAAGCTGAAGCTCCAAGACTTTGGTCACCTGATGAGAAGAACTGATTCATTGGAAAAGACCCTGATTCTGAAAAGATTGAGGGCAAGAGGAGAAGGGGGTGACAGAATATGAGATGATTGGATGGCATCACCAACTTGATGGACATGAGTTTGAGCAAGCTCTGGGAGCTGTTGATGGACAGGGAAGCCTGGCATGCTGCAATCCATGGGATTACAGAGTTGGACAATACTGAGTGAATAAACTGACTGAATATATTGTTGTTGTTGTTCAGTTGCAATGCTGTGTCCAATTCTTTGCAACCCCATGGGCTGTAGCACATCAGGCCTCCCTGTCCCTTATTATCTCCAGGAGTTTGCCCAAGTTCATGTCCATTAAACTGGTAATGCTATCCAACCATCTCACCCTCTTCCACCCTCTTTTCCTACTGCCTTCAGTCTTTCCCAGAATCAGGGTCTTTTCCAATGAATAGGCTCTTCACATCAAGTGGCCAAAGTATTGGAGCCTCAGTTTCAGGGAATATGCTTCCACTGAGTGTTCAGAGTTGATTTCCTTTAGGATTGACTTGTTTGATCTCCTTGCTGGCCAAGGTAATCTCAAGAGTCTTCTCATACACCACAATTCAAAACCATCAATTCTTCAGCACTCAGCAGTCTTTATGGTCCAACTCTCACATCTGTACATGACTACAGGGAAGACCAGAACTCTGATTATATGGACCTTTGTTGGAAAAGTGATATCTTTGCTTTTTAGTATGCTGTCTGGGTTTGTCATAACTTTCCTTCCAAGAAGTAAGAGCCTCTTAAGTTTTATGGCTGCAGTCACCATCCACAGTGATTTGGGAGCCTAAGAAGAGAAAATCTGTCACTGCTTCCAGTTTTTCCCCTTCTGTTTCCCATGAAGTGATGGGAAAGATATCATGACCTTAGTTTTTCGAGTGCTGAGTTTCATGCCAGCTTTTTCACTCTCTTTCCCCTCATCAAAAGGCTTTTAGTTCCTCTTCACTTTCTGCCTTTAAAGTGGTATCATTTGCATATCTGAGGTTGTTAATACTTCTCCTGTCAGTCTTGATTCCAGCTTATAACTCAGCCAGCCCAGCACTTCTCATGATGTGAAATATATAGTGTGTGTGTATATATATAATGGATATATATATTTATGTATATATTCAATATACATAGCCATAATTAGACAAATACTAAGTGTTTATTTAAATTCTTGTTCAAAATATTCATCCTCTTTAGTTTGAGGACAAAGTTTTACTTTGAAATTTTAAGCTAACTATGATATTTGAAAATAGATACAATGTTATGATAAAAATTCATGAAAATAGAAACAGTGACAAAATATAGGCAACATCATGAATTGCATGGATAGCAAAATAATGGCTACATTAGCCCTTAAGGGAGAAAATTAGAAATTCTCCTGTTTCACAGAAGAATCCAGGGTAATCTTTTAAATTACTCCTTCCTCTGCTCTTTAGTTCATCTGTTGTTTAGCATTGCATATAATTAATGATAGGCCTCCTGGTGGCTCCGAAGGTAAAGAGTCGGCCTGCAGTGCAGGAGACCTGGGCTTGATCCCTGGGTTGGGAAGATCCCCTGAAGGAAGAAACAGCAACCCACTCCAGTATCTTGCCTGGAAAATCCCATGGAACAAGGAGCCCGGCAAGCTACAGTTTATGGGGTTGCAAAGAGTCAGACACGACTGAGCAATTTCACTTCACAATTAATGATTTTCCAACTTCATCAGTACCCAGCATTATGTCCCTCAATCTTTGATGTGGGCTGCAGCTGTTTTGGACAAATCCAATATCCCTTTCACTGACAACATCTCAGGAATGCCTGGCATCGTTCTACATTCTTTAAAGCATTCTATATCATCAATGTATTATTTCTCCTTGTATATATGTGCAGCTTGAAAACGTGGGGCAATTAATCTGTTCTCCCCAGCTGTAATACTCAAAAATGGAGAATGAGACATGATTCAGCCTTCAGTATGTCAGGGATAAAATTCTGGGAAACTTCTGGTAAAATTTCTAAAGGTCCTAGATAAATGAGCCCTTGTTGCCTACAGCAGCAAACCCAATGATACATCTTTATATCTGCTTCTCCTTTTTTTTTTTTTTCTATTGTGTTGCTCTTTCTCTTACTGACTGATTTTGGCCCATTATACATTCTTCACAGAGTATCTTATACAAAATATGTATTGGAAATGCTTTCTTTCACTCTTCTGCTGCTTCTGCTGCTGCTAAGTCGCTTCAGTCGTGTCCGACTCCGTGCAACCCCATAGAGGGCAGCCCACCAGGCTCCCCCACCCCTGGGATTCTCTAGGCAAGAACACTGGAATGGGCTGCCATTTCCTTCTCCAAGGCGTGAAAGTGAAAAGTGAAAGTGAAGTCACTCAGTCACGTCCGACTCTTAAAGACCCCGTGGACTGCAGCCTACCAGGCTCCTCCATCCATGGTATTTTCCAGGCAAGAGTACTGGAGTGGGGTGCCATTGCCTTCTCCTTCTTTCACTCTATAGTTTCCCAAATCATCCTCTTTATTGTACTATTTTAAGATATAAGTTCATGATTTTATTGTAGCTCAATTAATCAACTATTTCTTTTGTGGTTAGTACATTTAATTCCCTATTTAATATATTCTTATTCAAAGTTAACAAAAGGATTGACATGATTATTTTTCAAAACATTATTGTTTTACCATCACATTTAGGTCTGTGATCCATTTAAACAGATGCTCTATGGTAGGCATCAAGATTCATTTTTTCCTCATGGATATTCATTTGACCTAAATTCACATATTAAAGATAGGCATTAATTCCTTACTGCATTGTCACTGCTTGGGAACCAAAGTGTCTGGTTCTCTACTCAGCTTTCTTTGACAACATCTGGGCAGTATAAGATGGTTTTATGTTTAATTGGGCTTTGTTGGCATGAATGAGTATGAAGCCAGAAATTTTTGTGTCTGTGGTATTTTGAATTTACTTTCTACAATATTTATGTCTTGCTAGTTTTCTATATTTGTCTTTTGAGCTGAGAAAGTAGGCTTTTGTTAAATCATTCTTATCTAACTCTGTTGGCATTTCTGGGTTGTGGATTCTTGCATTCTAAATCTATCGTATATGAAGCAAAACTCCAACCCAGGATATTTACCTCTATGTTTTCTTTTGGATCCTAAGTCTTGTATGTGGCCTTCCTTCTCTGTCCATTTTTCAGAGTTATTCAATTTGTTTAGTAGTGTATAATTTCCAGGGTTGTTCCTTGTCAAAGAATTTGGAAAAGTATGGATACTCTGCCTTCATAAAAACAGGAGTTTGACCTCTTTTCAGATTTTAATGCCTAGCCTTACACATTTTTGAGAGAAAAGACAAAACAAACAAACAAAAAACAGTAGTATCTTCTCCACATCTCCCTGTGCTTCCCATATACCTGAGATCAAGGCCCATCAAACTGTGCTACTTGGCATTTCTAAGCTCAGTTAGTTTTCTTTTTCCGCCCACATTATTGCTGATAGCTCAGTTAGATTATCACTTCTGTAGTTTAATATCTGGATCCTCATTTCTAACATGAACGGCTAACAATGAATTCTATATAGATGTAATAGGTAAAGAAAAATAGTTAATTGTTAGATTTAAACAAGATTTCTAGAAATGATATGATACACATGGATGAAAGAAAAAAAATTCTTGGAATTAAAAAAATTTGCATTATAGATATTGTAAATTTATATTCTCATTACTCATGGGGTACAACTAATAATTAAATTTTATAACATGTATAAATGCATTACTACATGACAGAAGGTGACTAATTAAAATGCAGGTACTAACTGGCAAAATGTATGTATTTTTGATGAGTCCTTTTGGCACACAACGTAAGGAAACAATTCTACTTTTATTTAAGAGTTAATCTCAAAAGACCTATCAGTAATTAAAATAAGCAATAATATGTAATCACTGCTGAGATTCCTACTCAGTTTGTTAATTCCACATGACTCTCACATCTTCTGCAGGAATTTTTATTATTTCTTTCCTATTTTCTGAAATATAACACAGTATTACAGATTTCTAAAGGTTTCTTATCTTTGAAAGTATCTTTAAATAAAAAAGCAGAAACATTCATAATTTTTAATATAAAATTGAGAACTTCTTTTTAAAGGGATGCTAATTTAAAAAATGTAAACTATTAAGTGGTAATTGTGGTTAGTGTAAAAAGACAGTTTGTTAATGGAGTTAGAAAGTGCAGATAAAATGTACTCCCTCATTTANCCTATTTTCTGAAATATAACATAGTATTACAGATTTCTAAAGGTTTCTTATCTTTGAAAGTATCTTTAAATAAAAAAGCAGAAACATTCATAATTTTTAATATAAAATTGAGAACTTCTTTTTAAAGGGATGCTAATTTAAAAAATGTAAACTATTAAGTGGTAATTGTGGTTAGTGTAAAAAGACAGTTTGTTAATGGAGTTAGAAAGTGCAGATAAAATGTACTCCCTCATTTAAAAGAACACATTTGATTAAACATCTAAATTTTCTTTCATTCTTAAAAAAAATGCTGTATTTTTCTAGATAAGTTTATGATTGTGTAAAGTTTATAATCAGGGTTCTATGATTTTGTAAGCAAGAACACTTCATCATTTTGTTTGTTTTCTTGTGGAAAAGAAACAGCATGCAAAAACTTCAGTCCCTATTCATGATTTGTAGTATAATCTTCCAATCAGTTTTTGAAAATCATTTTAAACCAGCACTATCTTTCAAAATTTATGGTTATGTGATTTAAAGAAAAACTATATTAAAATTATATATGTTATATTCTCCTAATATGAAATTCAAAGCTAATGGAAAAAAAAAGGAGAGAGAGAGAGAGAGAGAGACATGGATATATACATGGATATAGAGGAAATGTGCTGTACTGTATCATTCAATCATGTCTGATTCTTTGAGACCCCATGGACTGTAGCTCACCAGACTCTTCTGACCATGGGGATCCTCCAGTCAAGAATACTGGAGTGGGTTTCCATGCCCCGCTCCCGGGATCTTCCCAACACAAAGTCTGAACTCAGGCATTCCCATGATGCAGGGGGATTCTTTACCATCTGAGTCACCAGGGAAGCCCATTCTGGACTGATCCTCCAGTCCAGAATACTGGAGTGGAATTGTGAACATGTTAAAACTCAGGCAATGTTCTTAGAGAGAAAGAATAATACTAGCTGTAATATTTTCACTCTTTTGATTTTATTTTTTATAAATATTTTGTGTCACATTTTGATGCAAATATCTTACAAATTTTTGTTATGTAAGCAATTATATTTTGGAGGTTTCTTGGGTGGCTCAACAGTAAAAAAAAAAAAAAAAAAAAAAAATCCTTCGTCAATAGAGGAGACTAAGGAAACATGGGTTCTATCTCTGGGTTTGGAAGATCCCCTAGAGAAGGAAATGGTAACTCATTCCAGTATTCTTTCTGGGAAAATCCCATAGACAGAGGAGGCTGGAGGCTACAGTGTATGCGGTTGCAAAGAGTTGGACAGGACTGGCAACTGAGTGCACGCACACACACAGGCAGTTTTATTTACAGGTTAAATCACTGTTTGCATCTAATTTTTTAAAACATGATTCAAGCAAATTATTTCTATGAAATTAACTCAACTAGCTTTGACATTCTTAGTATGCTTTAAGGCTACGTGAATGGAATACATACTAAATGATCAATACTCTTTTTAAAGAAGCTATGACTTCTCTGCAGGTGTAAATATTGCAATTGCAAACAATGATAGTGACAAACATAAATATAATTTAGTCAGTCATCATCAAAAATGATAAAATAGCTACATATTTACTATGTTAAAGTATATAAATTATTGTCTTCATAAGTATTATATCAGTGTTTTTCAATATATTTTAAAATTAGTCATATCATTGAATAAGGTATAATTTGTTTCTCTTTTCAATTCCTAATATTTCTGTATCTTTTTCTTCTGTTATAATATTCTTTTATGGTACGTCTTTTGATTTTGAAGTGTAAAAATGATATTCACAATAAACAAACCAGGGCCTAACTGTTAGTAGTCTAATTATTATTTTACTATTTAATGTGCTTTCCCTTCTAAGTTTGATTTAAATAGGTAGAATGTTATTCAATTAATTTCTCTCTAATATCTCTATGATCAAATCTTTAAAACTGTATGCTTTATATCAGCTGGAGATCTACGTATTTATTCTTTTAAAACTCACAGAGGTTCTACTATATAACAAGAAATATAATGGAGAAGATAATATAATCTCCACCCTCATGAGCCTTAAATTATGACAGAGAAAAAAAGTGAGCAGGCAAATAAGAAAAGAAATATAAATTCTTCAACAGCGAATTAGCACTTGCCAAGGGCATTTGCCAGTGACTGAATGACAACAAAGGCATTTGGCCTTGCCTCTGCAAAGCTTGAACCATGTGCTGCTGCAACTGTGGACACTTAATACCACCCAAGGGGAATTCAAGGTGGAAACTGAGGCATTCCACGCCCCAGGGAAACTAGTGGAACAGGTCTGAATATAGCTAGATATTTTCAGGAATGTTTCCTTGATCCCAGTCTTTGTATCTCCTTATATCTAAAGTGTGATGAAAGTGATAGTAACTCAGTTGTGCCATCTCTTTGCAACACATGAACTGTGGCCTACCAGGTTCCTCTGTCCAGGGGATTTCCTAGGCAATAATACTGGAGTGAGTACAGTTCAGTTCAGTTGCTCAGTCCTGTCAAACTCTGTGTGACCCCACGGACTACAGAACGGCAGGCTTCTCTGTCCATCACCAACACCCCGAGCTTGCTCAAACTCATGTCCATTAAATAGGTGATGCCATCCAACAACTCATCCTTTATCATCCCCGCTCCCCCTGCCTTCAATCTTTCCCAGCATTAAGGTCTGTTCCAATGAGTCAGTTCTTCACATCAGGTGGCCAAAGTACTGGAGTTTCAGCTTCAGCATCAGACCTTCCAATGAATATTCAGGAAGGATTTCCTTTAGGATGGACTGGTCGTCCTAGGGACTCTCAAGAGTTTCTCCAGCACCACAGCTCAAGTATCAATTTTTCAGCACTCAGCCTTATTTATCGTACAGCTCTCAAATTCATATACGACTACTGGAAAAACCAGAGCTTTGACTAGATAGACCATTTTCAGCAAAGGAATGTCTCTGCTTTTTAACATGCTATCTAGGCTGTTCATAGTTTTTCTTCCAAAGAGCAAGCATCTTTTAATTTCAAGGCTGCAGTCACCATTTGCAGTGATTTTTGAGCCCAAGGAAATAAACTTTGCTACTGTTTCCATTGTTTTCTCATCTATTTGCCATGATGCCATGATCTTAGTTTTCTGAATGTTGAGTTTCAAGCCAGTGTTTCACTCTCCTCCTTCACTTTCATCAAAAGGCTCTTTACTTCTTCACTTTACACCATAAGGTTGGTGGTTTCTACATATCTGAGCTTATTGATATTTCTCCTGGCAATCTTGATCCAGCTTCTGCTTTATTTAGCCTGGAATTTCACATGATGTACTCTACACATAAGTTAAATAAGCAGGGTGATAATATACACCCTTGATGTACTCCTTTCCCAATTTGAAACCAGTCTGTTGTTCCATATCTGGTTCTAACTGTTGCTTCTTGACCTGCATAAAGATTTTTCAGGAGGCAGGGAAGGTGGTGTCATATTCCAATCTCTTTCAGAATTTTCCACAGTTTGTTGTGATCCACACAGTCAAAGGCTTTGGTATAGTCAATAAAGCAGAAGTAGATGTTTTCCTGGAATTCTATTACCTTTTGTATGATCCAACATATGTTAGCAATTTGATCTCTGGTTCTTTTGCCTTTTCTTTTTTTTCATCTCAGGTGTACATGAGTTCCCAATCTTGAAACCCCCCCCACCTCCCACTCCACATCAACTCTCTGGATCATCCCCGTGCACCAGTCCCAAGCAATCCAGCTTGAACATCTGGAAGTTCTCAGTTCATGTAATGCTGAAGCCTGACTTGGAGAATTTTGAGCATTACTTTGCTAGCGTGTGAGATGAGTGCAATTGTGCGGTAGTTTGAGCATTCTTTGGCATTGCCTTTCTTTGGGATCAGAATGCAAACAGACCTTTTCCAATCCTGTTGCCACTGCTGAGTTTTTCCAAATTTGCTGGCATATTGAGTGTAGCACTTTCACAGCATCACCTTTTAAAGGATTTGAAATAGTTCAGCTGTATTTCTGTCTCCTCCACTCCTTTTTGTTCATAAGGTCCACTTGACTTCACATTCCAAAATGTCTGTCTCTAGGTGAGTGATCATGCCATCGTGGTTATCTGTGTCTTGAAGATCTTTTTTGTATAGTTATTTTCTATGTTCTTGCCACCTTTTCTTAATATCTTCTGCTTCTGTTGGGATCATACTATTTCTGTCCTTATATTGTGCCCATCTTACCTTGGTAATATTACCTTGGTATCTCTAATTTTTTTTTTAAGAGATCTCTAGTCTTTCCCATTCTATTGTTTTCCTCTAATTTTTTACATTGATCAGTGACGAAGGTTTTCTTATCTCTCCTTGTTATTCTTTGCAACTCTGCATTTAGATGGATATATCATTCCTTTTCTCCTTTGCCTTTAGCTTTCTTTTTCTCAGCTATTGTGAGGCCTCCTCTGATGACCATTTTACCTTTTTACATTTCTTTTGCTTGGGGATCGTCTTGATCACTGTCTCCTGTACAGTGTCACAAACCTCGGACCTTAGTTCTTTAGGCACTCTGTCTATCAGATCTATTCCCTTGAATCTATTTGTCAATTCTACTGTATAATTGTTAAGAGGTTTGATTTAGGTCCTTTGAATGGTCTAATGGTTTTCCCTACTTTCTTCAATTTAAGTTTCGATTTTGCAATTAAGAGTTCATGATCTGAGTTACAGTCAGCTATCTGTCTTGTTTTTGCTGACTGTGTCCTGCCAGGCTCCTCTGTGCATGGGATTTCCTAGGAAATAATACTGGCATTCCCTGGCAATAATGGCTACTGGGTAGCAATTCCCTTCTCCAGCAGATCTTCCTGATGCAGGGACTGAACTGTGGTCTCTCCTGTTGCAGGCAGATTCTTTATTGTCTGAGCCACCAACCTGAGACTCTAGGGAAGCCCTCTCATAACTAGAACAGCACTAAGTCTCTTCATGGTGACATCAGCTCCTTGTGACTTAGCAGAAATATTTTGTAAAGTAACCACTTGATTTTAATGAACTCTCCCTTCACCAAAATTGTATAAATTGACCTTCCACCACTTCCTTTTTGGGAACAGTCTCTCAGAGTTACCTGAGGTGCTGTCTCCTGGGCTGCAGTCCTCATTTTGCTTCAATTAAAACTTAACTCACAACTCTCAGGTTGTGCATCTTTTTAGTCGACAAATTTAATATAATGTATTCATGTGTTCTAGGAGTATAATGGGGAAAGCTAAGGTAATACAAAGTGAAGAATAATGTATTTTAGACAGGGAAACTAGCGAACCTCATGACTGGATGAATGAGGTATAGAGGCAAATCTAAGTGCAAGAGATTTTCACAGTCAGTTCAGTCACTCAGTCATTTCCGACTTTTAGGGACCCCATGGACTGCAGCACTCCAGCCTTCCCTGTCCATCACCAGTTTCTGGAGCTTAGTCAAACTCATGTCCATTGAGTCGTTGATGCCATTCTTCCATCTCATCCTCTGTTGTTCCCTTCTCCTCCTGACTTCAGTTATTCCCAGCATCAGGGTCTTTTTGAATGAGTCAGTTCTTCACATCAGGTGGCCAAAGTATTGACATTTCAGCTTTGGCATCAGTCCTTCCAATAAATATTCAGGACTGATTTCCTTTATGAGAGACTGGTTGGAACTCCTTGCTATCCAAGGGAATCTCAAAAGTCTTCTCTAACACTATAGCTCAAAAGCATCGATTCTTTGGAGCTCAGCTTTCTTTATGGTCAAACTCTCACATCCATATATAACTACTGGAAAAACCAAAACTTTGACTTGATGGATCTTTTTTGGCAAAGTGATGTCTCTGCTTTTTTATATGCTATTTGTTTGGCATTGCTTTTCTTCAAAGGAGCAAGCATCTTTATTTCAGGGCTGCAGCTTCCATCCTCAGTGATTTTGGAGCAAAAAAGATAAAAGTCTTTCACTGTTTCCCCATCTATTTGCCATGAAATGATGGGACTGGATCCCATGATCTTAGTTTTCTGAACGTTGAGTTGTAAGCCAACTTTTTTACTCTGCTCTTTCACCTTCATCAAAAAGCTCTTTGGTTCTTCTTTGCTTTCTGCCATAAGAGTGCTGTCATCTTCATATCTAAGGTTATTGATATTTCTCCTGGAAATCTCAATTCCAGCTTGTGCTTCATCCAATCCAGCATTCTACGTGATGCACTCTTCATATAAGTTAGTATGCAGGGTGACAATATACAGCCTTGACATACTCCTATCCCAGTTTAGAACCAGTCTGTTATTCCATGTCCAGTTCTAACTGTTTCTTCTTGATGTCCATACAGATTTCTCAGGAGGCAGGTCAGGTGGTCTGGTATTCCCATCTCTTTCAGAATTTTCCACAGTTTGTTGTGATCCACACAATAAGAGATAACAGCAAATACTGAACCCCTGAGGCTGGAGTGTGTGTAAAGATTTGAGGGACAAAGGATGCATGGTCTTGGAAAGTGTATTTGAAGATTAGTGATTAGAAAATAAAAACAAGAAACGTTAGTCAGAAAGCAAAGCATTGTTTATATTTATTGGTAGGCACAGCTGAAGTCTTCAGATTTTATTAAGGATGGTTTGAATATACAATCTGAATGATGAGTGAAATTTAGAGGGTTAGGTGTAAAAATCAGTGAAACCAAGAGGAAGACTATTTCAGTTACATAAATGAGAGATTAGTGTGCCTTGGGCTAGCTTGATAGAGGTTGTGAACATGAAAAAAAGTTACACATAATATAAATTATGTATATATCATATATATCTCAAATAATATGAAATTATATATGTGTGTGTGTGTGTATATATATATACACACACACACACATGCTCATGTACATCCATACTGAACAGTGATATCAGTTTACATTTGGGTTCTGTTCAGTTGCTCAGTCATGTCCGACTCTTTGAGACCCCAGGAACTGCAGCATGCCAGGCCTCCCTGTCCATCACCAACTCCCAGAGTTTACTCAAACTCATATCCATTGAGTCGGTGATGCCATCCAACCATCTCATCCTCTGTCATCTCCTTCCCATCCTGCCTTCAATCTTTCCCAGCATCAGGGTCTTTTCAAATGATCAGCTCTTCACATCAGGTGGCCAAATTATTTGGAGTTTAAGCTTCAACATTAGTCCTTCCAATGAACATCCAGGACTAATTTCCTTTAGGATGGACTAGTTAGATCTCCTTGCAGTCCAAGGGACTCTCAAGAGTCTTCCTCAACACCATTGTTCAAATAATCAATTCTTCTGTGCTCAGTTTTCTTTATAGTCCAACTGTCACAGCCATACATGACAAACAGAAAAACCATAGCCTTGACTAGATGGACCTTTGTTGGCAAAGTAATGTCTCTGCTTTTGAATACGCTATCTAGGTAGATCATAACTTTCCTTCCAAGGAGTAAGCATCTTTTAATTTCTTGGCTGTAGTCACTATCTGCAGTGATTTTGGAACCTAAAAGAACAAAGTCAGCCACCGTTTCTACTGTTTCCCATCTATTTGCCATGAAATGATGGGACCGGATGCCTTGATCTTCATTTCCTGAATGTTGAGCTTTAAGCCAATTTTTTCACTGTCCTCTTTCACTTTCATCAAGAGGCTCTTTAGCTCTTCTTCACGTTCTGCCATAGGGGGTGTCATGTGAATATCTGAGGTTATTGATATTCCTCCCAGCAAACTTGATTCCAGCTTGTGCTTCATCCAGCCTAGTGTTTCAAATGATATACTCTGCATATAATTTAAATAAACAGGGTGACAATATACAGCCTTGACGTATTCCTTTCCATATGTGGAACTGGTCTATTGTGCCATGTCCAGTTCTAACTGTTGCTTCCTGACCTGCATACAGCTTTCTCAAGAGGCAGGTCAGGTGGTCTGGTATTCCCATCTCTTTCAGAATTTTCCAGTTTATTGTGATCCACACAGTCAATGGCTTTGGCATAGTCAATAAAGCAGAAATACATGTTTTTCTGGAATTCTTTTTCTTTTTCGATGATTTAGCAAATGTTGGCAATTTGATCTCTGCCTCTTCTACTTTTTCTAAAACCAGCTTGAACATCTAGAAGCTCATGGTTCACGTATTACTGAAGCCTAACTTTTAGAATTTTGAGCATTACTTTACTAGCATGTGAGATGAGTGCAATTGTGCGGTAGTTTGCGCATACCTTGGCATTGCCTTTCTTTGGGACTGGAATGAAACCTGACCTTTTCCAGTCCTGTGGCCACTGCTGAGTTTTCCAAATTTGCTGGCGTATTGAGTGCAGCACTTTCCCAGCATCATCTTTCAGGATTTGAAATAGCTCAACTGGAATTCCATCACCTCCACTAACTTTGTTTATAATGATACTTCCTAAAACCCACTTGATTTCACATTCCAGGATGTCTGGCTCTAGGTGAGTGACCATACCATTGTGATTATCTGGGTCATGCAGATCTTTTTTGTATAGTTCTTGTGTGTATTCTTGAGTGTTGTTTAAATTGTAATGGCAGATGCCTAAATAGTACAACATATAATATTGAGGAGTTCACATTTTTTGAGCAGAAAATACAAATTTTACAAGCTGTTTTTACATTTTGAAATTACAAGAAAAATAAAGCAATCTTGACATGGACCCATATACTGCTGCTGCTAAGTCACTTCAGTCGTGCCCAACTCTGTGCAACTCCATAGACGGCAGCTCACTAAGCTCCTCTCTCCCTGGGATTCTCCAGGCAAGAATATTGGAAAGGGTTACCATTTCCTTCTCCAATGCATGGAAGTGAAAAGTGAAAGTGAAGTCGTTCAGTATTGCCTGACTCTTAGCGACCCCATGGACTGCAGCCTACCAGGGTCCTCTTTCCATGGAATTTTCCAGGTAAGAGTATTGGAGTGGGTTGCCATTGCCTTCTCCAGAACCCATATACTAGAGATGATTTACGTAAAAATCTTAATAGAAAAACTATAAAGTTAATTAGATATGAGAATGCTGTCAGTGCCAACTTTTTGTGGATAACAATGTCTTAAGCAAGAATTTCAAAGCAAAAGCATATTTAAATAAAGTAAATAAATAAAAAATGAAAACTACTTTGGATATAGCAAACAGAAGTTTGCCAAGAAATAACAAATAGGTAGAGAGAAAAATATAAAAAGTAGAGAGAAAAATATAAAAAGAAATGTCAAAAGATTAACAAGCATATGAAGACATGCTTAAATTTATAGGAGAGATGCAAATTACAATAGCAATGACTAATCTAATATTTGACATTAGATTGGTTCACTTTAAAAAGGTGGCCAAGGCTAAGAGTGTCCATGGATTTAGAGTGGAGAAAAATTGTAGACTGGTGCTGCAGTCTTAGAAACCAAATTTATTTTCCATTAATCCAGTTTCTGAATATATTATAGCTCAGAGGAATTTTCCAAACTATCAGTGAGATTCTGTACACAAGAATTTGGAAAAACGAAACTTCCCAGAACTTATCAGTGTAGTTATAAAGTCTCAGCCTCCTGAGACATAGGAAATGATATACTGTGAAGACAGAGAAGGTTTGTTTTTACTTCCCAGAAACATTTTGCATTTCACCTAAGAAGAGGGTTATCTGTAGCCATTTGTCTATCTAATAACATATCTAATTGCACTTCTCCTCTGTGGTAAAAAGAGTTATAACTATAGACCTCGGTTACCACAAAGGATGGTTGAGTTACAAACACTCTGCAGGGATTCAGAAGTTATTTTAGCAGGGATTTACATTTCAAAAGGGATGAACATCTGGGTTGTAAATCTGGAGAAGTTAAATCTCTCCCATTTAGAAATTTATCTACATACCAAAGTGTGAGAATAAGAACCCAGGATAACCTGCTATTTTGCCAAGAAGACTATCTCAGAAGGTGACTGCTGACAGCTGCTTCTTTGCTCCAGGTAAGCCAAAAAAAAAAAAAAAAAAGATATTTGTGAGTTCTTTGCCTAAAATATTGACCTCATATGTGTAGGGTAAAATTTAGCTTTCATTGTGCTGCCCCATGCTAAATATTGGGGTGCAGGAGAAATAGAGCAGGACCCTATGGTCCTTGCCCACTCCCTACCTGCATGCCCTCTGCCTGTCTTTGGTCTGTGGAAAACTTAATAAGTAATAACTTAAATAAATAAGAGAAATGAGAAGATGTCGAACAAAGGAAAACAGTCAAGGAGATCAAATGATAATAATGTCAACATTAAGTACAGTCTAGAACCTTTAGTTCCTCCTCAAGGGGTATAAATAATATTCTGAGCTGTGGTGTAGATACTGAAACCTCCACCAGGTGGAAGACATTAACTACATAATGGCCAGACTCTTCCCAAGACATAAGCTGCCACAATTCCAAGATCTGGCCTTAAAGAAATGGAAACAAACTGACCCTGCAACTGAAGATCAACTGTACTGAAAGCAATCAAACAATCAAGATGACACTGATCAGATCACCGATGACCAATTTCAAGATGTCTGTCAGAGCTGACGGTGTATTTCTGCATGTAGACCCCTCCATCTGTCTATAAAAGCTCTTGTCCCCTGATTGCCAGTGGGGAGAGTAGATCTTTGGACAGACTTCTGCCTTCCTCTACCTCTCCCACCAGATGATAGCATCCTCTCCACCAACCTGGCCTCCTTATTGGCTTCTGGGTAACAGCAAGACCCCACTTTCAGTAACACAGGGAAACCAACTGTCTATTATTTGTCATAAATAATAATCTTCTTATTCTTGTTTAGTTGCAAAGTCATGTCTGACTCTTTGCAACCCCATAGACTGTAGCCCACCAGGCTCTCTGTCCATTGGATTTCCCAGGCAAGAATACTAGAGTGGTTACCATTTCCTTCTCCAAGGGATATTACTCACCCAGGGATCTAACTGCAATGCAGGAGGATTCTTTACTGCTGAGCCACCAGGGAAGCCCAAACATTAATCTCCTCTAGTTCAAAAACTATGTGTGCTTTCAAAATAATATTAATAAATAGAGATATTAAAGAGCTAACAATGAATGCACATCATAGTATTGTTTGTGTTAAAGTCGGAGGTGTCAAGCTCATATATAAAATAGTTATCTTACCAGTAAAATGGGTTTATTTGGAAATAGCAGAAACCCACGGTTTGGGATAGGCAAGTTCTGGTGAAACATAGGCAAGTCTAAGAACAAAGGTTGGGGGAGCTTGCTTTTATTAAGTCTATCAGTCCTAGGTGTTCTTTGGAAGGAATGATGCTGAAGCTGAAACTCCAATACTTTGGCCACCTCATGCAAAGAGTTGACTCATTGGAAAAGACTCTGATGCTTGGAAAGATTGAAGGCAGGAGAAGGGGACAACAGAGGATGAGATGGCTGGATGGCATCACCAACTCGATGGACATGAGTTTGCATGAACTCCAGGAGTTGGTGATGGACAGGGAGGCCTGGCATGCTGCAGTTCATGGGGGTCACAAAGAGTCAGACACGACTGTGCAACTGAACTGAACTGACTAAGACAAAAACTGGGGAGGGTCATTTTGAACAAAAGTTCACGGGAGGGAGAATAAGAGTTTGAGGTTGTGAAGGTTTCTCATTGACTGTAGGCCATGGCTAAAAGAACAGGATCAAATTCCCAAGTGATCAATGTACTCCCTCAGGCCAGAAGAAAAGCAATATTCTTATCTTCCTTCTATCTGCAGGCTGCAAAAGCAGTATATACTTGCGTGGTATTTGCTTCAGGGCTATCTGACTCCATTTTAAAATGTAGTTTTCCTTTATTTATTTTCAAAGAGGTCATCAAGTTGTCCAAACATAATATGAATTGTACTAGTACATGAATTAGGAGCCACTTCTGATGTTTGAATGCTGACAGATTCTGTCCTTAACCAAATTCTACTCATGCTCCTCTGAGTTCCTTTCCAACAAGGCTTCAGCTTTGGGCTTCTGTGTTCATCTCTGTGTTGTTCAATTTTTAGCAAGAATAATGCTGTCAGTTTAGCCAGAATCCCTCCTTTTCCATATCTGATCACCTTCAATATCGAACTAAGTTCTTTATCCTGTCCCATCTCTAAGTTATAGTCTGGTTTTGGCAGACTATAGTCAGTTTAACCACAATACTCTTTTACTCCTGACTGTTCTTCTTAGTAATTTTCCATCTACTTCAACCTCACTCATAGACTCTTGATAAATTTCCAAATTCCTGGTATTTGGAGTCAAGTAAAAATCTTTATCCCCCACTATAAGATCCAGTGCAGAGTTCCCTATACCTATGACAATAACCTACCTTGAATAAAGTCTGCCTTACCATCTTTAACAATTATCATGAATATATTTTTGAAAATTAATGCTGTGAAATATGATTGGCAGAAATGAAGTAATGGACATCAAATTACATAAATGGATATAAAACTGAGAGGACAAAAACTTTAAAAAATGAAATCATATCACAATCCATTTATAGCTGAATTCAGATTCCGGAGTGCTCACCATAACCTCAAGGAACCTCGTGCTCCTTGAAATAAAAACTATGACAAATCTAGACAGTATATTAAAAAACAGAGCTGTTACTTTGCTGACAAAGGTCCATACAGTCAAAGCTATGGTTTTCCCAGTAGTCATGTATGGATGTGAGAGTTGGACCATAAAAAAGGCTGAGTACCAAAGAATTAGTGCTTTGAAACTGTATTGTTGGAGAAGATACTTGAGAGTCCCTTGGACTGCAAAGAGATCCAACCAGTCAATCCGAAAGGAAATCAATCCTGAATATTCATTGGAAGGACTGATGCTGAAGCTGAAACTCCAGTACTTTGGCTGCCTGATGTGAAGAACTGACTCATTAAAAAAGACTCTGATGCTTGGAAAAATTGAAGGCAGGAGGAGAAGGGGACAGCAGNAAAAAAAAAAAAAGGAAAAAGCCTGTGAAAATAGAACAAGGATGATCTGAGGACTGGAGTGAGAACCTCAGGTGAAGCAAACAGCCCTCCTGGCTAGCCTAATTTACCTAGGATTGGCTCAGAGGGAGTAGAAAAATCATATAAAAAGAGGAGCCAAAAGTGAGTTTCTCTCTTCTCTTTTCTGTACTTTTGGTGTAACACTGGTCCACAGTTTAAACTGAGCTGTAACCGAGCTACAGCATGGGTCTGCCATTTAAACTGAGCTGTAACCAAGCTATAATACTGGTCTGTCTGTCGCTTCAAATTTTTGCTGTAGTGAGACAGAACTCAGGAAATTACACACTCCCCTGACAATTTGTTCATGAGCTCTATTTAAATAGCTTAAAGACAAACAAATCAAGTCTATTCTGAGAAATATGGAAATTAAACGAAGTGTTTTTTCAATTTCCCATGATCTAGCATAACATTTGGTAAATAAAAGGTAGCTTAAGTTTATTGTTTTAATTAAAAAAGATATGCTTTTAGAGTTATCAGTATTAAATATAATTCAGGGAAAGAACTTTAATTCTAAGTTTTAAAAAGTCAAATAAACTCATGTTATCTATAATTATAGGATTTATAAACATAAATATAACTTAAGATGATGGTTATCTGTTTAATGCCATCATTTCATAAAATAATTTTATAAAGGGAAAGTAAAGTCTTTATATTTACCACATACCTATTACTTCTGGTGATTTTGTTTTTTAACATTGCTTCATATATTGCTGTTTATATTTTGCCTGAAAACATTTTTAATTTCTTATATAGTATTTGTCTGCTGGCAAAAAAGTTCCTTCCACTGTTGTCTGATTTTATTTTGGCTTTATTACAAAAATTTTCCTAGGTGTAGAATTTTAAGTTTTTAGGTTCTTATTTCATCAGCTTGTAAAATAAGTTGTTAAATATATCATTCCATTATGTTCTGGCTAACACTATTTTTGATGAGAAGATTGTGACTGTTCTTTTGATAGCAAATGAATTGTTCTCTCTCTCATTTAAGTTTGAATGANTGTCTGATTTTATTTTGGCTTTATTACAAAAATTTTCCTAGGTGTAGAATTTTAAGTTTTTAGGTTCTTATTTCATCAGCTTGTAAAATAAGTTGTTAAATATATCATTCCATTATGTTCTGGCTAACACTATTTTTGATGAGAAGATTGTGACTGTTCTTTTGATAGCAAATGAATTGTTCTCTCTCTCATTTAAGTTTGAATGATTTTACAATTTTTCCTTACATTAATTTTCACTAATTTAGGTTATGATGTCCCTTGTTGTAGATGTCTATCCTGTTTAAATTTTGCTGCTATTTTAGACCTGTAGATTAGTGTTCATCACACTTAGAATATTTTGGGCTATTTATCTTTATTATTTTTCTGCTTAATATCATCCTTTGGAGATCTAATTATTTTGAACATTTTCTTTCTGTGCTTTAATGTGGCTCAGCATTTTCCAATTGGACTCTACAGTGATAGAAATGTTTTATAATATGCACTATCTAAAGCAGTGTCTCAAAACCGTGTGTGACTATTGAGTACTGAAATGTTGTGTGGTGAACTGAATCTATCATCCTGCAAAGTTCATGTTTTGATGGTTTACGTGGCTGTATCATCATATTTTCTTTTATTTTTCCCAGTGTCTAATATACTGTTTAGCTCATTTAAAATTTTATAAATATAATTTATTGTGTTTTCTACCTTTAAATGTTTCTTTAAAAATCTTATATGAATCCTAGATTTTTATGTTAATTCTTTAAATACTTGAATGTAGAAAGTTATGATAACCTTTTAAAATTATTCCTTATTGATTTGAACATCACTATCTTTTCAAGATGTATTTCTATTGACTAATATTTCTCTTAGGGTTGATTATCTTAATTTCAGTATATATCTAGTAATGGTATTGGATATAGACATTGCCAAATTTTGAATTTCTGATTATGTTGTCTTACTATAAGAAGTTTTAAAATATACTTGCTGCTGCTGCTGCTAAGTCGTTTCAGTTGTGCCCAACTCTGTGCGACCCCATAGACAGTAGCCCACCAGGCTCTGCCCTCCCTGGGATACTTAGGCAGGCAATTAAGCTATCTGAAGAGTAGAATGCTACATTTATGATATTTTATATCTATGGGTGCAAATCAATATTAGCCTTTATGCTAGGGCCAGTTTAGCTCTTCTACTATTAGACTGATCCTTCTGGAGGTCATTCCTAAATGTCAAGGAGTATCTTTATTCTTGTACATTAACACTTGAATGTCTTTGAAACTTGTGTGACTGAGAGGGTAACAGGCAAGAAGGCCAGAGGTCTCCAAATGGAAGAATTAGGCTGCAAGTATCCTAAATTTTTATCTCTCTTAAGTGGCAGGNTACTATTAGACTGATCCTTCTGGAGGTCATTCCTAAATGTCAAGGAGTATCTTTATTCTTGTACATTAACACTTGAATGTCTTTGAAACTTGTGTGACTGAGAGGGTAACAGGCAAGAAGGCTAGAGGTCTCCAAATGGAAGAATTAGGCTGCAAGTATCCTAAATTTTTATCTCTCTTAAGTGGCAGGAGGAAACAAACTAGCTATATTTTTTCCTTCTCTATACGAATTTAAAAGGAAGTTTCTCTTAAAATACACTGTTGCCATAATAACACCCGGTTTCACCTGAAGTTAACTCAAACCTTGAGTTAACCAATGCATTTTTCTTATGGAAATGTTTGTCTTAAGCTATGTTATTGTACTATGCATTTACCCCAAACTATGGCTTCATGTTGGTTCTGCCTAATGGCTCAGAACCTACTTGAGAAACCAGTATGTTATATTCAGATATTATTCCCTTAATCTATGTAAACTAAACTATTTGTATGGCAATCTCTCCTTCTACAAAATTCAAGTCATTTGTTTTATGGCCCTGGATGAATCATCTGGTGCCAAGATTATCCCAAAATACATCTTATAGATGGGGGGCCCAGTGCCATTCTGAGTTTTAAGACATTCCTTTCTTTCATTAACATACTGCTAGTGACTATATAATATCCAGCTGAAGACTAGCAGGGGGGTACTCTTTCTACTCCTTTCTGATGCCTATGTCAGAAGCTTTCTCTATCTCCTTTATACTTTAATAAAACTTTATTACACAAAAGCTCTGAGTGATCAAGCATCATCGTCTCTGGCCCCGGACTGAATTCTCCTCCAGAGGCCAAGAATCCCGGCGTCTTTTCGTTCAGCAACAATCTTTCATGACATTTTAGAACTGTTTAGCGTATAGTTCCTCTGTATATCTTTACAGATCTCGAGGAGTTTCAACTTAATGTTTAGTCTCAGCAGAGGCAAGCAACTACACATGTGATTTAGAGAGCTCTGTACTTTTATTCACTGCTTTTTCTAGTACACTACTCCATGAATTTCAGCTGCTTTAGCCTTTCCAATATTCAAACTCTCTCCAAAACCTAGTGCTCTACTTGGCTGTCTCTGACTCTGCTGCAGTCAATAAAGCACTTCCAGGCAGACAGCAGTATAACCATCAGGGCACCTTGTTTGTTTCTCATTTTTATGGAATCAGAATCCTATGCTATGTGTTGTTTGGAAACAATTGAAACCAGAATATTATATTTATCTCCAATATGATAGAATAATAAAATATTTTCTGATATTACAGGTTAAGAATACTGAAGAAATCTCTAGATGTAGTACTCAAACAGGGTGAAAGAACATCTTTACATATTGCAAGAATAATGAATATAGATAATTAGTGATACCTGCCAATGATATAGTCTATAGATAATGAAACAAAGCAAGAAAAATGAATCAGTATCATGAAGATAAAAAGGGAGAAAATATTGTCATTATTTATAGGTGATACAATACTCTACTTAGAACAAATAAAATAATTACATAATGTGGCAAATATATGAGATACAAGCTCAGCCTACAGAAGTGAAGTGAAGTGAAGTCGCTCAGCCGTGTCCGACTCTTTGTGATCCCACGGACTGTAGCCTACAAGGCTCCTCTGTCCATGGAACTTTCCAGGCAAGAGCACTGGAATCAATAGTAATTATCTTCTCATGCAATATCCAACTAGAAAATTTAGGAAAAAATAATATACAATAAATACTTGACATAAATACTATTTTCCAAAATCTTCTTAAGCAATAATGCAAAACAACTCTATATTAAAACATTTACTTCTGATAAATACATTTGCTCATGTACCTCAAGAACATTTTTAGCATATTTAGAGCAGTTTAGAAGTTTTCAAAGATATTTGCTATTAATAATTTTAAAGATGTATATGTGTTTAGAAGTGAGACTTTATTATTTGTTATGGATAAATGTTTAAAGGTACTGAACAGATTTTTTTATGATGCAAAGAGAACCTAGTAAAAATGTTTAAAAATACAAAGTACCTATATAATAGAAAGAACTTGCATTTTTCAAGTTTTAAGCATTGAGTTTAGTCTACAGGACTGGCAGTTTAGCAGGAAATACAGAGTATATTTTGAGTTGAAACTGACACAAACAGACTGTTTCTGGATCATTGTTTTAACACAGTGACCAAGAACAGTTTGTGTTTGTGGCAGAGACCCAGATATGAAATAGGCTAAAATAGAATTTAGTGGAATTAAACAGCTTAGAAAGAAACATGTTCTTGTTGGAAGAGTTGTGACTCTTGGAAAAATACCAGTTTCCAAAAAACTTGGGACAATTACAAAAAAAAAAAAAAAAACAGATGCATCCTTTCCTTTCTCTCTGTGCCAGCATACAACCAACCACCTGTTCTTCCTACTTCCTGGGGAATATTATAATAAAATATAACATCTGGGTGATTTAACTAAGATACAAGATTGCTCATTATACTTCTGAGATACTTTTCTACAAAAAGATGGGTTTTCTNAGTTTACAAAAAAAAAAAAAAAAAAACAGATGCATCCTTTCCTTTCTCTCTGTGCCAGCATACAACCAACCACCTGTTCTTCCTACTTCCTGGGGAATATTATAATAAAATATAACATCTGGGTGATTTAACTAAGATACAAGATTGCTCATTATACTTCTGAGATACTTTTCTACAAAAAGATGGGTTTTCTGCACAACTACATAAGCTTGGTTAACTTGGAGTTCAGTGGAAGAAAATGCACTTCAAATTTAGAAATTTACCTTTATTCATAGATCTGCTGTCTGTTTATTGAAGCCATTCACAATTAAAATTGGCATAAGCATATTCATGAAATTCCTAGCAATTTTATATATATTAATAATTGTATCTCAATATATTAAGATATATTAAATATATAAAAATACATATAAAATATAAAGTCATATATCAAAGGGAATATATTAATCAGACATAAATATTCATGGAAATTAGTTTACTTATTGTAAATCTCTGCATTATTTGAAACAATGCCGAAACTGTTTTCAGAGTTGGACATATCTATTAAAATAAAATTAGAAGAAAAAAGTGTGCATTTTATTTATCATGTATTTTATATTGGAAAAGAGCAATAGAAATTTAGAAGCTAAATCTAATACCTAATATATAGATCAAGTTAGGTAATATCTGAAAAGGAAACCTCAATGGGAAATAAATACCTTAAAATAAACTTTACAAGCCACATAAAAATTACTCAAATCATATGTATAACATGTACCATTGGAAAGATATACCAGTTTTTCACCACTAACCTACTTACTATACACAATATCTCTGCTTTCTCATGTCCTTCTAGCAATTAGTTCAGAAATCTCTACTTTCTCAGATCTGGAATATAATGAAAATAATTTACTAATCCCAGAAAGACACACATTAATGACCCGAATACTCAAACTCCATCATATTTGTTACCTGCATTTTTTAATTCAGTGTTAGCTATGGAAGTATTCCAAGCATGAGTGTGCTCAAGGTTATGTATGCTTACAAAATTCTAAATATGTTTTATTGATTCCTAAACATTGCAGTCAGAGAAGGCAATGGCACTTCACTCCAGTACTCTTGCCTGGAAAATCCCATGGACGGAGGAGCCTGGTTGGCTGCAGACCATGGGGTTGCTAAGAGTTGGACACGACTGAGCGACTTCACTTTCACTTTTCACTTTCATGCACTGGAGAAGGAAATGGCAACCCACTTCAGTGTTCTTGCCTGGAGAATCCCAGGAACGGCAGAGACCGGTAGGCTGCCACCTATGGGGTTGCACAGAGTCAGACACGACTGAAGCGACTTAGCACCAAACACTGCAGTATAACAAAGTAAAATATTAGATAGACATATCATTAGCTTTCATATTTTTATTCATTTAATAGATGAACTATGTTTTTAGTTGATATATGGACACATATATACGTATAGCTCATCAACTTNTTCCTACTTCCTGGGGAATATTATAATAAAATATAACATCTGGGTGATTTAACTAAGATACAAGATTGCTCATTATACTTCTGAGATACTTTTCTACAAAAAGATGGGTTTTCTGCACAACTACATAAGCTTGGTTAACTTGGAGTTCAGTGGAAGAAAATGCACTTCAAATTTAGAAATTTACCTTTATTCATAGATCTGCTGTCTGTTTATTGAAGCCATTCACAATTAAAATTGGTATAAGCATATTCATGAAATTCCTAGCAATTTTATATATATTAATAATAATTGTATCTCAATATATTAAGATATATTAAATATATAAAAATACATATAAAATATAAAGTCATATATCAAAGGGAATATATTAATCAGACATAAATATTCATGGAAATTAGTTTACTTATTGTAAATCTCTGCATTATTTGAAACAATGCCGAAACTGTTTTCAGAGTTGGACATATCTATTAAAATAAAATTAGAAGAAAAAAGTGTTCATTTTATTTATCATGTATTTTATATTGGAAAAGAGCAATAGAGATTTAGAAGCTAAATCTAATACCTAATATATAGATCAAGTTAGGTAATATCTGAAAAGGAAACCTCAATGGGAAATAAATACCTTAAAATAAACTTTACAAGCCACATAAAAATTACTCAAATCATATGTATAACATGTACCATTGGAAAGATATACCAGTTTTTCACCACTAACCTACTTACTATACACAATATCTCTGCTTTCTCATGTCCTTCTAGCAATTAGTTCAGACATCTCTACTTTCTCATATCTGGAATATAATGAAAATAATTTACTAATCCCAGAAAGACACATTAATGACCCGAATACTCAAACTCCATCATATTTGTTACCTGCATTTTTAAATTCAGTGTTAGCTATGGAAGTATTCCAAGCATGAGTGTGCTAAAAGTTATGTATGCTTACAAAATTCTAAATATGTTTTATTGATTCCTAAACATTGCAGTCAGAGAAGGCAATGGCACTTCACTCCAGTACTCTTGCCTGGAAAATCCCATGGACGGAGGAGCCTGGTTGGCTGCAGACCATGGGGTTGCTAAGAGTTGGACACGACTGAGCGACTTCACTTTCACTTTTCACTTTCATGCACTGGAGAAGGAAATGGCAACCCACTTCAGTGTTCTTGCCTGGAGAATCCCAGGAACGGCAGAGACCGGTAGGCTGCCACCTATGGGGTTGCACAGAGTCAGACACGACTGAAGCGACTTAGCACCAAACACTGCAGTATAACAAAGTAAAATATTAGATAGACATATCATTAGCTTTCATATTTTTATTCATTTAATAGATGAACTATGTTTTTAGTTGATATATGGACACATATATACGTATAGCTCATCAACTTTACAACTATTCTGGCATCAATTTTCTCCACATATATATGAAGCAAATGACAGAGATCATCTTGTATACAGCCCACGGAGGTGGGGAAACAGTAATGAGTATATTTTTAAATATATTTAAAGAGATTCATGTCATATAGCTAATTCAAGAGACAACATTAGTTATAAAACTTAAAGGAAAGATAAAAATTATTCTATATAATACCTTGTTTTAAAGTTCAGATAACAGGGTCAAAGAAATAAAATTTCAGGATGTATTTTTATCAGTCAAAGCTAAATACAATTAAAATATGATTTTTCTTGAAAGTATATTTGATATCACACATATAGAAATTCAATATTTAGTGGCAATTGATAACTGAAAATCAGAAAAATTATATTTGCAATCACTAGTATACACTTATCTAAGCAAATATATATAGCATTGCTGAGATTATATTTTACAATGTTAAAAAAATCCTTATTCATTAAAATTAGTCAATAGTGACAATAAAACAAATGAAGTCAAAGTGAAGAAGAAGGTAAAGTTAAAAAGAAAAAAAAAATGGCAAGGGAAGGGGAAAAGAGGACATGAAAAGGAAATCAACTGAAAACGATATAAGTGAATACAGCAAGTTTTAAAAAATTATATTTTTCATTCCTAAATCTTCCCTGGTAGAGGAATAAATTTACCAAAGTAAAATACATACATA
>SJYA01000863.1:0-57049 GCA_006410615.1 Neotragus moschatus
GGGAAAATCTCCCTGAAAGAGGAAAGAGATGACCAGAATTTCTCCCAGATTCTCCTATTAAATGATTAGGAAATGGATCAGTTGGATGATGATGTTCAGGAGCTAATGGAAGCAATAGCAGAGGCTTTTCTCCCAAAGGTGAATTTGTCAAAGTTTGAATTGTACAATCAGAGAACATTTATAGCACTTTTACAGACTTTACAAAGGCATGCTGCATTAAACCCTATAGCATAGGAATCTCTTGATTTCCATCTTAATTTGAAGTCATCTCCTGATATAAAAAAGCAAATTGAAGAAAACATAGTTGGATGGGCAGATATGCTCTTTGATATCAATCAGACTGCAATCCAGTTCTTTCAGAAATTAAAAGCAACTGTCTTCATTTTGCAAATCAAGTTTTTAGAAGAACAGAAATTTAGTGAAAAAAAAGTGAAGTCACACAGTCGTGTCTGACTCTTTGCGACCCCATGGACTGTAACCTACCAGGCTCCTCCTTCCATGGGATTTTCCAGGCGAGAATACTGGAGTGGGTTGCCCTTTTCTTTTCCAGGAGATCTTCCCGACCCAGGGATTGAACCCAGGTCTCCTGCATTGTAGGTATACTTCAATTTAAAATCTTTTCCAATTAAAACAATATCCTATGTTTCATGTCGACTTTATTAAGTCTTTGATTACTATGTCAAAATATAACCCGAGATGTATTAAACATTTTAAAACTTTATTTGAACAAAATGATTAAAACTGGAAGCAAACAATATAGAAGGCAGAAAGGCACTCCAAGTTGTTCAAAATAAGACTATGTAGAAACAAGGAAATTACACTAGATAAAAAATATGCTTATTTTGAAGTTACTTTCTGGTAGTTGATGGCAGGAGTGTATCATGCTAACTAGTGCTGGTCAGACAATTCCCAGTTGATTTAAGATTTTATTTTTGGAAGGAACAAAAGTGTAGTTGAGTCTTCAATTTGTGACATGGATCTTAGCATAAGCAAGTTCATCTGAATCTACTGTTTTAATAACTTAGGAAAATCATATACTCTCAATATGATAAGACCTAAGTTCTACTCACAACTAAACAACATATTTGTATTTGCTTAGATTGTTACTTTTATGAAATATATATTATTCATAATGATTTTTTATACTATTTAGTCAAGATTCCAAAATGTTTTGATATTTGACAAGTTTTCAATAAACAAATTCTAAATAGTCTTAAAACTAGAACTACTTTGAAATTGGCTTCCCTGGTGACTCAGTGGTAAAGAATCTGCCTGCCAATGCAGGAGGTGTGGGTTGGGAAGATCTCCTGGAGAAGGGAAGGGCAATCCACCCTAGTAATCTTGCCTGGAAATTTCCATGGGCAGAGGAGCCTGGCAGACTACAGTCCATGGGGTCACATAGAGTCAGACATGACTTGGCAACTAAACAACAGTAACAATTTTAGACCTATATGTTAGACTATAACATCTCAGAAGATGTTAGACTATAACATTTCAGAAGAATGTTCTTTCTTCTCATAAAAAGAGGCACTACATTAATTATGTCTATTTGGTATGATAAATTACATGAGAAATATTGTCAAATATAAAGTGATGCTAAACTTTTTAGGTTATATTTGAATGTGTGTGTGTATTCGTTGCTCAGTCATGTCTGACTCTTTGTGGTCCCATGGACTATAGCCCTCAGGTTCCTCTGTCCATGGAATTCTCCAGGCAAGAATACTGAAATGGATAGCCATCCCCTTCTCCAGGGGATCTTCCCAACTTGGGGTCTGAAACTGGGTCTCTTGCATTGCAGGCAGATTCTTTACCCTCTGAGCCACCGAGACATGGATATATGTAATTAATTTAGAAGTTTTATAAAATTCAGTTGTAATTTTACTTATCCTAACGTATTTGTCATAGAAATAACCAAATTGCCTTTTCAACTGCTTTATCATGAACTCTTATCAGTTCTTTAAACTTGGCCTTTTAAAAGTGCTTGTCATTTAGAGAAAGCTACTGTTTTACTCTGTTGCTTTTGCAAAATTTCTTCATCTTCAAAGGAATTGACAAACAAGACTGACATGAAGAGGTTTCTGATAACTTTCATATTTTACTTCTGAACTGGGTAAGAATTTACAGAGCTCTAATATAGAAACTGATGCTTTTATAAAACTAACAAAATATCAAAATAAGAATTCCATGGGACTGAGTGAATCAATGATGATTATAATTTTATGACACTTTAATTAAAACATGGCTGGTTTTTACCTGTGTTGTTTTTTCAGATTTAAGAAAATCTTTTCTCTAAGGCTATCTATGACTTATAGCAACTTGTTAAAGCATATTTTTTGGTTAACAATTACTTTGATTTCATATTTCATCATTCCAGCATTCAAAAATTTAGTGGGTATTCTTATTTTCATGGCAAATAATTATTTTTTTTAAATTCAGTAAAAAAAAAAAAATCTGTTCTCCAAGACATAATGGGAAATATTGACTATATTACCAAGGTTTTGACTGGAATGTCCAATTTGAGAATGATGTGCACAGAATCTAATATGATAAGACAATCCTAAGAAACTAACATTGACTTTATGGAGCCAATAAAGTCCCTTGGAGAAAAAGGCACACAGTCTAATACCTTGCTTACAAGGTTGCCAACAGCCTTACAAGGTAAAGAAAGCCATGTTCTGGCAGGTGCAGGAAACTTAGAAAATTTGGGGGACCTTGAGAAAAGTGAAATTTATCAAAATTTATAGGTATTTCAGGTGAAGTCTAATAGTGATTTTTGAATTGATTTCCTAGCTTCAAGAGGCTTTTAAAAGTCCAATCTGAGACCCCTTATAAAGATTCTAGCAAAGCAAACTTAAAAGAGCTTATAAATCATTACTGTTGTTGTACTTACACATATAGTCAGGTCAACCTTAATGCAATCAAATTAGTTTTATTATAATTACCTTTGGTAGAAATGAAAGTGATCATAGAGAGAAAGATTTATGTTTCATTAGCACAACTTTGTGGATAGCAGATTTTAGTGCTATTAATTGTCTTTCAAGTTTTTTAATCTATGTGCAAAATGGACTGGATCCTGAGTTCTGGTTTCCTCCAATATCTAGGTACAATTCTCCATGGTAATGTTTCAACTTAAAACTACCCTTATAACCTAGAATCACAGAGAACAAAATTTCCCTTTTGCTAAGGCCCTGCAAAATGAGCATGAACAGCTTCATATGCACTTTACAGAAATCACAGCACCTTTGTGGACAACCTTTCTGCCTGTTGCTGTGTGGGCCACTCAAAAAGATCACCAGAGACATTCAAATTGCAAACCAAAAAAATAAATCTGTCAGATTGCCACTTACACCATTTGAAAATGTCATCAAGTAAGACATCTGGCTTCCCTCAGAACTCAGAAACTGGGGTTATAATTTGCTCCAACCATTAACCTTTGTTATTCTTTTGTTTTCAAAGAAATGCCTCTTATTAAGCACCTGATTGTGGACTTTTCAAGAAGNTTCTGGTTTCCTCCAATATCTAGGTACAATTCTCCATGGTAATGTTTCAACTTAAAACTACCCTTATAACCTAGAATCACAGAGAACAAAATTTCCCTTTTGCTAAGGCCCTGCAAAATGAGCATGAACAGCTTCATATGCACTTTACAGAAATCACAGCACCTTTGTGGACAACCTTTCTGCCTGTTGCTGTGTGGGCCACTCAAAAAGATCACCAGAGACATTCAAATTGCAAACCAAAAAAATAAATCTGTCAGATTGCCACTTACACCATTTGAAAATGTCATCAAGTAAGACATCTGGCTTCCCTCAGAACTCAGAAACTGGGGTTATAATTTGCTCCAACCATTAACCTTTGTTATTCTTTTGTTTTCAAAGAAATGCCTCTTATTAAGCACCTGATTGTGGACTTTTCAAGAAGGCATAGGAATAGAAGGATGTGGAGTTCCTCTCTCCCCACAAGCACATCAAGAGTACATCTATAAATGGAACAATTCTATAGGCACCCACTGAACACTAGAAGAGAACCTAGGACACCTAGAAGGACAGGAAAGATCCCCACAGAACTGGGTAAGACCAAAAAAAAGAAAAAGAAGGACAAAGAGGAAAGGAAGTTGGATGGGATCTACACCCCAGGGGAGGAACTGAGGGTGAGGANAGGCACCCACTGAACACTAGAAGAGAACCTAGGACACCTAGAAGGACAGGAAAGATCCCCACAGAACTGGGTAAGACCAAAAAAAAAAAAAAGAAAAAGAAGGACAAAGAGGAAAGGAAGTTGGATGGGACCTACACCCCAGGGGAGGAACTGAGGGTGAGGACTGGCTCCTGCATCTGGGGAAGCCCCTTGACTAGCAGGAAGATCAGTGGGGACACAGGACGAGCCTTGGGGACAGGCAGCACAGAATGACACCTACGCAGGCGGTTCAGGCCACAGCCCCGTGCGCCCCAGCCTGAGCCAGGAGTCCATCAGTGCAGATCAGGGCTGGATGCTGGACTATGGGGGTGGGAACACAGACCCAGTGAGGGGACCACTGTTGGCTGTGAGGAGACAGCCTGAAGGGATGGACATGATGAGCTCCACAAGTGGAAATGCTTGTGGAAGAAGCCTGGACCACCACAGAAGCAAAGTGCCATTACTGAGTGATGTGCAAAGGCTGGGGCTGCCNAAAAAAAAGAAAGAAATATACATGTTGACAAACGCTAAACTGTATTAAATATTTCCAAGTAGATACTAGCATTGTGAAGTATATTCTCCGACCTAAATCACACAAGAGATTCACTCCTATTCATAGATAACAAGAAACCATTTCAGGCAGAAGATCTGCCCCAAATCAGGTTTGTCAGTTTTTCCTAGCTGGCATGTAAAGAAGGAATAAACTTCCATATAATGACTTCAGTTTGACTAATTTCGCAGTTTACTGATAGTTTTTTGATGCACTATTTGAATATTTTTTAGATGTCTCAACTTTTCAAGCATGTTCTAGAAATGATATTAAGTAGCAAGTTTTGCATGAACTTTTTCACAATAACTTGCTAATTACAATAGGAAATACTATTTTGGTTTGACAATGCTATAAAGTCCCCTCCTCAATACTGTATTTCACTTTCAATACACAATTGATGTTTACAATATAGATGTTCCTTGTTCAAAAACAGCATAATATTGAAAAATTTATGTGATATTTTGCTGTACTGTATTTCTCCAATAAAGTTGTTGAGTATTTAGATATAAAAGACTCATATACCTTTTAGCTAAAGAATACCTGTTAAGACTTACAAAAACATTCAAACTCCCTACACTGACCTAAATGTTCTGATAGGGGTGGGCCTAACTCTTTCCATTTCTAAATTTCAGCCCCTGGCCTTCATTTTGTTTCTACACAATACACTTATTGATTGTTTTCCTCAACTTGGATATTCTTCCTGAAATTCTTTGCTCTCATACCTACATGTGGTTAACTTTATTTTGTCAGTCAAGTATCAGCTCTTAGGTCACTCCTTTGAAGAAAACAATTTTGATTAGACCAACTAAGTAATCTCAGTAACTGTCACTTTCCTGTCCTCATGAAATTTCTCACTATCTGAAATCATGACAATTTATCTATTTACATGTCCATGTCTTTCATTCCCAAATTTAAGTATCATGATGGAGATATTTACTACTCTAACATAAGTGCCTGACATGTAACACTACAAAATACATGGTAGGTACTTAATAAAAAGCACACGTATACAAATCATAAATTAGACTTTTTACNTGAAATTTCTCACTATCTGAAATCATGACAATTTATCTATTTACATGTCCATGTCTTTCATTCCCAAATTTAAGTATCATGATGGAGATATTTACTACTCTAACATAAGTGCCTGACATGTAACACTACAAAATACATGGTAGGTACTTAATAAAAAGCACACGTATACAAATCATAAATTAGACTTTTTACAATGTGTTTGGAATGGAATACTTTAACATTCTGTTTAGGTAAAATAACAAACCTATGTGTTAGTCACTCAGTTGTGTCTGACTCTTTGCAACCCCATGGAGCAAGGGTCCCTTGTCCATGGAATTCTCCAGGCCAGAATGCTGGAGTAGTTTGCCTTTCCCTTCTCCAGGGGATCTTCCCCAACCAGGGATCGAACCCAGGTCTCCTGCATTGCAGGCAGATTATTTATCAGCTGAGCTACAAGGGAAGCCCTTGAAAAAATCTATACATTCCTTTATATCCAAGAAATTCTTCATTTTTATTTTTCATAGAAATTCCTTTTCACCATTAATCTAACATTTGGAAATCTCAGAAACATTGTTACTGAAAAAGTTAAGGAAGACTAGATGAATTGGGTCAAGTAGGTAGAAACTCTAAGATGGTAATTTTGTTCAAGTGACAGTTAAAAGTAATGTGATCTGAAAGGCAGAATGAAGACAGAGCAGATAATGGTCTTTTCATCACGTAGGATAAGAGGCTTATTTCATCCTCTCTTTTCATCAGGAAGGTAGGATAAGAGGCTTATAGAAGGTATAATTTAGATGCAATCCATCATCACATCAGGAGTGGTAGTTGAGGGATTAAGGACTTACACCACAGCCTCATGGGAGAGCGCACAGGTCCTGAAAGTACTGAGGACCCAGAGAGGCAGACTGAGATTCAGTTCTGAGCCTGATTTTCAATTAAGAATATGGGGAGCTAACCAGGTATCCAAGGTAAGGGCCATAGTATTGTTAGGTAGTTAGAATAGGAAAAAGGAGTCCAAAATGGTGGTAGGATGGAGTGAGAGCCTCAGGTGAAACAAACAGCCCTCCTGGCTAGCCCAACTTACACAGGGTAGTCTCAGAGGGAGAAGACAAAACATACAAAAAGAGGAGCCAAGATGGATTGAGGCCTCTCTTTGGGGTCGTCCCAATCTCATGCCTCGAGGATGCACTATCCTTTGCTTGCTGAATAAAACTCTGAGCTGTAACAGAGGTGTAACACTTGTCCACTGTTTCAAATCTTTGCTGCAGCGAGACAGAACCAAGGAGATGACATACTCCCCCACTAGTATAGCCTGGACCAGGATGGCTGGAGTGAAGAAAAGACTGCTGTAGCCCCTTCGGTGTTCAAGTGCCTGGACCCTGTATACTACCAACTCAGGAGGTAAGATGAGGCCAACCTTATTCAGGGCATAAGGTTTTCTTAACCTTTTTATTACAGGGGAAATTTTCATTGGAATAACTAATAATAAAGAAAATGTTCTAATATCTCATATTCAAAAGCAGAGACATTACTTTGCTGACTAAGGTCCATCTAGTCAAGGCTATGATTTTTCCAGTGGTCATTTATGGATGTAAGAGTTGGACTGTGAAGAAGGCTGAACACTGAAGAATTGATGCTTTTGAACTGTGGTGTTGGAGAAGACTCTTGAGAGTCCCTTGGACTGCGAGGAGATCCAACCAGTCCATTCTGAAAGAGATCAGCCTTGGGATTTCTTTGGAAGGAACGATGCTAAAGCTGAAACTCCAGTACTTTGGCCACCTCATGCGAAGAGTTGACGCGTTGGAAAAGACTCTGATGCTGGGAGGGATTGGAGGCAGGAGGAGAAGGGGACGACAGTGGATGAGATGGCTGGATGGCATCACTGACTTGATGGACGCGAGTCTGAGTGAACTCTGGGAGTTGTTGATTGACAGGGAGGCATGGTGTGCTGCAATTCATGGGGTCGCAAAGAGTCAGACATGACTGAGCAACTGAACTGAACTTAGCAATGAATCAAGTAAAATAAAATCATTCTAAAACTTATGGAACTTTTAACATCAGTATATACTGAAAAATTACATAATATCTGGCAGTATTTTTAATGTAAATGTCTAGTAAATATTAAAAAAAATGAATATAATCATATATAATGATATTTAAAGAGTTACCAAAGACCAACAGAAATTTATAAACTGTTCTACTAGAGATAGATACCATAAATGGCCATCATTATTTAATATTGCCTATGTTTCTGGAAAATTTATGTAAACACACAAAATAACTAGATAATGAACAAATCCAATAGCTTTTTTTCATATATATATATATATAAGTTGGGATAACTTGTAAAATTTGGCAAGGTGACGAGATATAAAAACAATCTATAAAATCAGATTTTGCTTACTTGAGTGAATAGTATATAGAAACAAAAATGAGAATTTCAGACTAAAAGTCATACTTAGAAATACATATAAATGAAAAGTATGACCTCTGAAATGATCCTGTATAATATAAAATGATATTGAAATATGTAAAATAAGATATAAAAAAGGAGACATGTATACTATATTTCTGTATTCTGTGTGCATTTCTTTCAAGATATTATATAAATTTAATTGGATTACTAGGAATTTTTATTAGGATCTCTTCTGTTAGGTTTGTTTTGTTCTTAAAGACATCCAGTACGTAAATGATAGTTTCTTTGGAATATGCCTATACATTGGTGTCCAAAACAGAAAGTGACCTTCGAGAAACAAGGAGGAAAACACTGAAAATACCAATATAAGTATTTGAGGTAAAACTTGCCTCACATTATTAATGCAAGTTAATCACCTTGGTTTTTAATTAGGACCAGAAATATTTAAGAAAAATATTTCTTAATAATATTAAGATATAAGAAGAAGAAAAATATTTTTCTTAAACAGATATTCTGCATTTAACTATATGTATAACTGATATCCACTTTCAATCACTAGGAAATGAAATGCATTTGTCTTTATGGTAATATCCAAATTGAGATGAATCAAGGCACTATATTCCTTCTGGATTTTTTATTTGTTATATAAATGAAAATGCCTTCTCCTAAAAGCTGTATTTGAGATGAATTGATTATTCAGATTATCCCTCAATAATAGTGTAACCACATGAGTCCAAAATTCTGATGACATAGTTTAATTTTCTAATTTTGTCTTACTCAGATACCATTTGCAGCAAAGAGGAACCTTGCCCTTTTGAAAAAATGTACATGCATGACATCGTCTCTTCCTATTTTATTGTCACATCTTTAATATAATTTTCCCCCCACATTAAAACAGTGGCATGCTATCTCTGAAGGATGAACTTTAGGTAATTAAACATAAAACTCCAAAATGCATAATAAAAAGTAAAGTATAATTCTGTACTACATCCATTATAGCTTCCAGATATTGAAAGTGAAGATTCCATATATTAAAATAAGTCAATTGCAAACAATATGCATATTGCATTTGCTTATTATATTTGGATTATAATTTAAGCTAATCATTAATGTGTCAAATAAGATCCAGGACATGTGGTACTGTCATGCTTTTTTTCTGTTAATTATCCTTATATATATATATATATACTTTTATATTATTAGAAATGAATATTCTATCATTTTATGCATTGTTTTTCATATCATCAACTTTTGGGAAAAGATCCTACACCAACATTGAATCACTTGACTATGCACTACATTCCTTTCAACTTGAAAAACTAAAAAACATTACTATCTGTACTTGTTGTTATAAAGCAACTGTATAGGCAATTCTCCTATACATTAAATATTTAGTGAATATACCTATCCACTAAACATTACTATGTTTAGTACAAAGAAGGTGTGAATCCTGTGTGTCAGTTGCTCAGTCTTGTTTCACTCTGTGACCCCATGGACTGCAGCCCACCAGGCTCCTGTGTCCATGCGATTTCCCAGGCAAAAAACAGGAGTGAATAGCCATTTCTTTCTCTATGGGATCTTCCAAACTCAGAGATCGAACTCACATTTCTGGCACTGCAAAAAATTATTTACTATCTGAGCCATCAGGGGAGCCCTTTGTATGTGTGAATTCAAAGAACACTTAAATGGGTTTCAGTTCAGTTCAGTTCAGTTCACTCTCTCAGTTGTGTCTGACTCTTTGCAACCCCATGGACTGTAGTCCACCAGGCTCCACCACTGATGAAATTTTCTAGGCAAGAATACTGGAGTGAGTTGCCATTTTTTTCTCCAGGGGATCTTCCCAACCCGAGGATCGAACCCAGATCTCCCACACTGCAGGCAGATGCTTTATCATCTGAGCCATCAGAGAATTCTCTGACTCTGTTGGCTCTGACTCTTTGCGACCCCATAAATCACAGGACACAAGGCCTCCCTGTCCATCACCAACTCCCAGAGTTCACTCAAATTCATGTCCATCGAGTCGATGATGCCATCCAGCCATCTCATCCTCTGTTGTCCCCTTCTCTTCCTGCCTCCAGTCGCTCCCAGCATCAGTCTTTTCAAATGAGTCAACTCTTTGTATGAGGTGGCCAAAGTATTGGAGTTTCAGCTTCAGCATCAGTCCTTCCAATGAACACTCAGGACTGACCTCCTTTAGGATGGACTGGTTGAACCTCCTTGCAGTCCAAGGGACTCTCAAGAGTCTTCTCCAACACCACAGTTCATAGCTTATATATTATTAACGGTTTATAGATTAAAGGTTGTATGATATTCAAGGGTATAAAAGCAAAAATATATCTTTACCATTACTTGAGTACTCTCAGATTTTTGAGTATCCAGTTCTAGTGGAGAGGAAATGAAGTTCTTGGAGCTCTTAAGCCTCTAACAATACTTGCCATTAATACCTTTGATATATGGCTTTTAAAGAGTTATACCTTGCTAGGAATTCAGTCTGAACATGAATAATGATGTATAGGGAGTCTTATTTATCACAGAAATAAATATATATTCTCTTATTACAACTATTTTATATAAAATGCTCACACTACAAAATAAAAAGGTAGAATCATTAAGTCATTATCATATTCATTAAGGCAGGTTTAGCTTTCCTATATATGTGTATGTATTTGTAAGTTTAATCTGCATATGATAAATATACTGATTTATTTGTAAAATATACAGTTCTAATAGAATAGTATTTCAAAATAAGTTAATTAACTTCTTGATTTAAAAATGCATATATCAGTTCAGTTGCTCAGTCATGTCCGACTCTTTGCGACCCCATGAATCGCAGCACGCCAGGCCTCCCTGTCCATCACCAACTCCCAGAGTGCACTCAGACTCACGTCCATCCAGTCAGTGATCCCATCCAGTCATCTCATCCTCTGTCGTCCCCTTCTCCTTCTGCCCNCTTGCTTTTTCCATGATCCAGTGGATGTTGGCAATTTGATCTCTGGTTCTTATGCCTTTTCTAAAACCAGCTTGAACATCTGGAAGTTCACGGTTTTATGACAATGAAATGTCTACCACTGGAGATAAACTAACCAGCTCTTATAGAGGACTAGGGGAGGAAATCATTGACTTACAATCCCTTAGAGCAATAAAAGGATAAGGCTTATGGCTGCTTCACCATGTTCCCAGTCTCAGGGCACAGACTTGGATTGCTTTACATCATGACATCTATTCCCATCCACAGTGAACAAACTGGCCATGAGTTAAAATTAAAACCTCTTAATCCTACCCAACACTGGTCACACTAGAGACCTTGGGATACCCAACTCCAGTCCAGGGGTTCCAGGAGGTTAACCTGCCTTGACCTGCCTAGGGATCTGGTCCTCAAAAGGTTGTCATGCCTCAACCTGCCCAGGGATCCGCAAGTCCAGGGGTCCCAGAAGGTCGATATGCCTTGACCTGCCTGGGGATTCAATCTCCAGGAGGCTGTCACACCTCAGCCTGCCTGGGAATGTGTACTCTGACCCGGGGATGCCTGGCTTTCAGGCTGCAACAGTACTGGGTAGGATAAGCTTCAAAAAGACTCATCCCTAAGGAAGTCCACCCATGGAAATTGAAGGAGGCCTATTAATTTTGTCTTTTTTTCTTTTCCTCCCTCTCATCACCGAATCCATTTCCCGACAGAAACCCTTGAGATGCATCCTTGATAACGGGAAGCTCTTTGATCCTCTAACTCTAATAAAACATTGCTTAAAATTATTTTGTGCCATTGTCTTGCCATGGTATCCTCTTGGGGCAAGGAACACTGGCCTGAGGATGGGAATTTAAATTACAATAACTTCCTGTAGCTAGAATTATTCTGCAAAAGACAAGGGAAATGGACAGAGATCCCCTACGTCCAAATTTTCTTCCAACTAAGAGATATGAAGGAACTCTCTTTTAAGTATGGGATTGTATGCCCTAAAATTGAGAGTACTAGGCAAACGGTGTTAGGTACAGACAACAAGAGAAGGAACCTCCCCGTGAAGGCTCACCTCCCATGGCTCCTGAGTTGCCTGATGTTCCTTCCTTGTATCCAAATGTGCCCCCATATCTGGGAGCACCTCCTCCACAAAAGTCCCTTAGTCGAAACTGGAGGAGAATTCAGACCAACATGAGTCCATAAGCCCTTCTCCCTCTTAGAACTAAGACAGATCAAACAAGACCTGTGAAGCTATACAGATGACCCAGGCAAACATATAGATACATTCCAACACATTACCTTGACCTTTGACTTGATGTTGAAGGACACCATGGTCATATTTAGTCAAACTTTATCTGACCCTGAGCATGCTAGAGCCTTTAAGGAAGCCCAAAAGTATGCTACAGGGTTTCACATGTCAAGTGATAAATGAGGAAACTGCAGTCCCCTCCTCTGATCCTAATTGGAATTATAATCACCCTGAGCATATCTAGGAAAGGGATTATTTTCTGATCTGTGTGAAGGCAGGACTGAAAGCAGCCCAGCAAAAAGTAATCAGCTATGCCCAGGTCTCAGTAATAACTCAGGAGAACCCAATAACCCAATGAGAACACCATTGCCTTTCTGGAAAAGCTAAAAGAGGCCCTCTAAAAGTTTGCCACTTTGGACTTAGATTCTCAGGAGGGACAGGTGATTTTAAGTGACGAATTCCTCTCCCAATGTTTGTTAGACATCAGAGTAAAGTTACAACAGCTACAGCAGCAAGACGCTGCCGCCTCTTTAGATGAGATGGTCCAGACAGCCATCAATACCCTTTATAACAGAAAACAGGAGAAGGAGGCCAAGGCCCAGAAGAGGGAGGAAAGGAAAGAGATAAGGCATCCCAGCTGCTGGCCCCCCTCCAGGGAAGCCCTATGGCAAACCTCAAGTCCTTGAAGGATTAGGCAGGAGGCAAATGCCTTATCTCTAGACAGGAGGGGCGTTGGGCCAGAAGGTCCATACTGTAACAAGTCTCCTCAAGTGGCTTGCTACAAATGCCATCAACTGGGACATTGGGTGGCACTCTGCCTTTGGGACCCAAGAGCCTCAAGGTCAAGAGCCATGCCTTTCCTCATCATGGTTCAACAGGACTGAAGCTGTCCACTCCAGCCAGCCCACCTGTCACAGATAATCATCATGGGGTTGGAGCCAAGGGTGCAACTGGATGTGGCAGGTAAGTCCAAGAATTTCTTGGTTGACACAGGGGCTACCTACTCTGTCCTAACCTCCTACTCAAGAGCCTTGTAATCCCAAACCTGTACCATTTTGAGTGCTACGGGAAAAACAATTACTTAAAGATTCACCCAAGCATTGCTTTGTTTCTGGGATGGACCAATATTTTCCCACCAGTTTCTGGTGGTCCCTGAGTGTCCTATTCCCTTATTGGGATGAGATATATTTACTAAACTGGGGACCACCCTTGTGATGGGAAGCTTTTCAGCCCCTAGAACCCTACAGCTTCTGGTTACTACTGAAGAATCCAATACACCTTCTCCAAAAGAGAGACCAATAACTAGGGGAGGACAAAATTAACACCTAGGTGTGGGAGCAGGGGACTCCTAGATGAGCCCACCAAGCTGAACCAGTCATCACTGTCCTCCGAGATCCTCCCACTCGATTTCCTAACCAGAAACAATATCCCTTCAGAAGAGAAGCTCAGGACGGACTATAGCCTCTAATAAATAAATTCCTTGCCTGTGGGCTATTGGTCCCCACCAATTAGTTATGTAACACCCCGATCCTCCCTGTAAAGAAAAGGAACGGAACCTGGTGAATGGTTCACGATCTCCAGATCATAAATGAAGCTATAGTCCCCCTCCATCCCACAGTACCCAGTCCCTACGTAATCTTGGGAGAAATTCTGCCCAGTGCCAAGTGGTTTCCAGTCTTTGATCTCAAAGATGCATTCTTTTGCATTCCACTGCTAAAGATTCCTAATACCTTTTTGCTTCAAGTGGGAGGCTTCCAGGAGAAAGACATCAATTGATGACTTAGACAATATTACCTCAGGGGTTCAGAGATAGCCCTGACCAGTTTGGGCAGGCTCTTAGCCAGGATCTCCTAGGTCTGGACCTGGGACCTAATGGGAAAATATTATAATATGTAGATGACCTACTAATCTGATTTTCAGATGTGAAAAATGTCCAACATTAAGCAATTCAGGTTTTCAACCTTTTGGCAGAGAGGGGATATAAAGTCTCCTGTGCTAAGGCACAGATGTTCAAGACAAAGGTCACCTGCCAGGGGGTTCAGATTACACACGGGTCCAGCAGGCTGTCCTCTGAATGGGTACAGAAATCCTCCAGTTGCCCTCCCTCATGACTCAAACAATTGCGAACTTTCCTGGGGCTAACTGAGTATTGTAGAATCTGGATACCCAACTATATCTAATTGCCCAGCCCTTATATGAAAGCTTGAAGGGACAGGATGATTCAGTTCCATTGATGAGGGGAATTCCTCAAAAGAAAGCAGTTCAGTTCAGTCACTCAGTCATGTCTGACTCTTTGCGACCCAATGAATTGCAGCATGCCAGGCCTCCCTGTCCATTGCCAACTCTCAGAGTTCACTCAAACTCATGTCCATCGACTTGGTGATGCCATCCAGCCATCTCATCCTCTGTCGTCCTCTCCTCCTCCTGCCCTCAATCCGTCCCAGTCTTTTCCAATGAGTCAACTCTTCGCATGACGTGGCCAAAGTACTGGAGTTTCAGTTTTAGCATCATTTCTTCCAAGGAACACCCAGGACTGATTTCCTTCAGAATGGACTGGTTCGATCTCCTTGCAGTCTAAGGGACTCTCAAGAAAGCAGAGGCTACACTAAAACAAGGCTCACTAAATCACCTGCCTTGAGGTTGCCAGACCCAGAAAAAGCATTCCAATTTTATGTCCATGTAAAAGAAGGAATAGCCTTGGGAGTGTTAACACAAAGGTTGGGACCTGAGCCTCAGCATGTAGCTTATTTATCCAAGAAGTAGTGAAATTGCTCAGTCATGTCCAACTCTTTGCAACCCTGTGGACTGCAGCCTGCCCGGCTCCTCTGTCTGTGGGATTCTCCAGGCAAGAATACTAGAGTGGGTTGCCATTTCCTTCTCCAGGGGATCTTCCCATCACAGGGATCGAACCTGGGTCTCCTGCATTGCTGGCAGACGCTTTAACCTCTGAGCCACCAGGGAAGGTACTTATCCAAGAGGCTTGATCCAAATGCCTGAGGCTGGACTCCCTGCCTTCAAAATCTTGCAGCTATTGCAGTCCTGTTAGAAGATGCTTTTAAACTCTCTTTTGGGGGCAAACTAACTATTTTTACCAGCCACCAAGTGAAACAACTCCTGAATGGGAGAGGCCATTTATGGATGTCTGATCAAAGAATCCTCAGACATCAAGCAGTACTGATGGAAAAACCATTAAATTCCCTTGTGAGGTTCTTATTGCAGCCACCCTCTTGCCTACCCCCAAGGGGTCTCTCCCCTTTCACTCTTGCCTAGAAACCTTGGACCACTGGACAAAACCCTGAGAGGGATTGTCAGAAGATCCTCTGACCAATCCTGACAGGATCTGGTACACTGATGGAAGCAGCTTTGTCTTGGCTGGAAAAAGAAGAGCCAGATATGTAGTACTCTTCAATATTTAGACTGTAGTGGCTAAACCTTTGCCATNCACAGGGATCGAACCTGGGTCTCCTGCATTGCTGGCAGACGCTTTAACCTCTGAGCCACCAGGGAAGGTACTTATCCAAGAGGCTTGATCCAAATGCCTGAGGCTGGACTCCCTGCCTTCAAAATCTTGCAGCTATTGCAGTCCTGTTAGAAGATGCTTTTAAACTCTCTTTTGGGGGCAAACTAACTATTTTTACCAGCCACCAAGTGAAACAACTCCTGAATGGGAGAGGCCATTTATGGATGTCTGATCAAAGAATCCTCAGACATCAAGCAGTACTGATGGAAAAACCATTAAATTCCCTTGTGAGGTTCTTATTGCAGCCACCCTCTTGCCTACCCCCAAGGGGTCTCTCCCCTTTCACTCTTGCCTAGAAACCTTGGACCACTGGACAAAACCCTGAGAGGGATTGTCAGAAGATCCTCTGACCAATCCTGACAGGATCTGGTACACTGATGGAAGCAGCTTTGTCTTGGCTGGAAAAAGAAGAGCCAGATATGTAGTACTCTTCAATATTTAGACTGTAGTGGCTAAACCTTTGCCATCAGGTACTTCAGCCCAACCAGCTGAAGCTCTGACTCGAGCTTTAGAGTTGGGAAAAGGAAAAAGAGTAGCCATTTACCCTGACTCTGAGTATGCCTTCCTGGTGCTACATGCACATGCTGCTATTTGGAAAGAAAGAGGCCACTTGACCACCCTAGGGTGCCCAATCAAATATGGTGATCAAATTCTTAGACTCTTGGATGCAGTCCATCTGCCCGCTGAGGTTTCACTTTACCACTGTAAAGGACACCATAAAGGAGGCACAGAAGTGGCACGAGGGAACCAAGAGGCTGATCAGGCAGCTAAGAGAGCAGCATTACAGAACAATGATCTAATAGGGGTTGCCACCTTAGTTCCACAAACTAATTTGCCAGAAACGCCTTCATATACTGAAGGTGAGACTCTTAAAGCTAAGCGAAAGGGCTTTCAAGATCATATGGGGTGGTTCCCAAAGGAGGGATTCCTTTTTCTGCCTGGAAAGCTCCAATGGAAGTTGGTTAACTCCTTACATGCCACCACTCATTTAGGGGAAAAGGCCCTCCAAAGATTACTAGAAAGGTCCTTCAGAAGAACAGGCCTCCAAATGACTATCAGGCAAGTGGTCTTCTCTTGTCCAACTTGCCAATTAAACAACCCCCAAGAAGTTCAAAGACCCTAGTTGGCTCAGCCTGTCCAATAACATGGGACCTACCCAGGAGAAGATTGGCCAATGGACTTCACCCAGATGCCAGTTTCTCAAGGGCATAACTGCCTATTAGTCATGATAGATACATTCACAGGGTGGATTGAAGGCTTTCCCACCTGCACTGAGAAGGCTAAGGAGGTGCTTAAAAAACAAACAAACAAACACTGGTCCATGAAATCATTCTGAGATTTGGTCTGTCCAGATCATTACAAAGTTACAATGGAACATCATTTACTTCTAAGGTCACCCAAGGGGTCTCTAAAGCATTGGGCATTACTCATTGTGCCCAGAGGCCTCAGTCTTTCGGAAAAGGAGAAAGTCAACCAATTCTTAAAATCAGTGATAAAAAAGATGACCCAGGAGAGACCTTTCTGGGATGGAAGGAGGCTTTACCAATAGCTCTCCTTCACACCTGTATTGCCCCTAAGGAACAGGTTTGTCTTAGTTCTTATGAGATGCTACATGAGAGACCTTTTGTTTATGTCAATGACCTCTCTGTCTTATACCATGGCCACTGGGCAATTCCAATAGGATATATGCTTGTGGGGTGTCAACCAGGACCCAAAAGATTCTAAGGAGTCATCACTATATGCTCCAGGGAATCAGGTCCTAATTAAAGTCTGAAAAGATGGGTCCCCAAAGGCTCAACTCCAGCCCACATGGAAGGGCCCCTACACTGTAATAAGGTACCAGGACATGACTCCTGGATTCACTACTCAGCAGTCAAGTCATGGAAGAAAACAGAAGAGGACACTCAATACACCTGTGAGCCCCTGGGAGATCTCAGATACCTATTCAGAACTAAAAATGAGTGTCATTCTAATGAACATCCCCAAAATTAAGTTTCTGGGAATAAGATTTCTCAGGAGAGCTCTAAAGTGTCAACACAGTTTGGCAGGGGTTCTACTCCAAAACAAACAGGAGATAGATCTCCTGATCCCTGAACAAGGAGGGACTGAACCATCTTGAATGAGATGTGTTGCTTCTGGGTAAATACTTCCAGCTAAGCTAAAGAAAGTATCACAGTCCTCGAGAAAAACATCCAGACCCTACAGGATCTCAAAGAACAAACTGGAGAGTTCTCAGGATGGCTACAATCTCTCTTTAGGGGATTCTCCTGGTGAGGGGGAATTTGGAGTTGGATAATGCCCTACTAGTCCTTGTTACACCATATTGATCTTCCTATGATTGATTCATGTATTATCAATCGTCTAACCCATCTTGTCTCTGCCCAGGTCAACAAGCTATAGTATGCAATTCCAGTTCAACAAGGATATATAAAATTTCAGCTGACCATGTAAAATATCACTTACCCTTGGATGGATTCAGCAAGAAGTAGCCAGAGAGACCTCAACACCCCTATTCTCAAAGAATGGGGCCTCCCATCTCTTGAGGCAGGGATGTTAGGTAGTTAGAACAGCAAAAATGAGTCCAGAATGGTGGAGCTAAAAGACAAGGAAGGGAAAAGCCTGCAAAAATAGAACAAAGGATGACCTGAGGACTGGAGTGAGGACCTCAAGTAAAACAGACAGCACTCCTGGCTAGCCCAGTTTACATAAGGCAAGCCCAGCAGGAGGAGAAAAAACATAAAAAGAGAAGCCAACATCGGGCTGAGGGCCTCTCTTCTCTTCATGGCATGCCCTCACACCTCGAGTATGTATTTTCCTTTACTTTTGAAATAAAACTGAGCCATAGCACGGAGCTGTAACACTGGTCCATTTGAGGGCTGTAACACTGGTCCGTCCAAGGGCTGCAACGCTGTTCCATCACTTCAAATTTTTGTTGCAATGATAGAGAACCGAGGAAAATACAAACTCCCCAAACAAGCACACATGTGGTAGAAGTCTGCTTCTGAAACTACTAGAAGCTGCTGGTTTAGTTCTGAAGTCTTTTTAAAACTTAAAAGGCATTAAAAGTGCTATGTTTATAAGAAAATTTATCTGTTGCTGCAATTTCTTTTAAGCTAATGCTGAACATCATTTTCAACTATTCATTTAACATGCTTTCAACTGTTCCTTATATTACAATGACTGATTTCTATAGTCTCTTTTAATTTCCCAAGCCAAAAATGGACTAAACAACTAAACATCAACAGCAACCTTAAATTCAATAAACATAAACATGAAAAATCATGACCCCTAATGAAGTTCATGATGACCTACCCCCTCCAATCTTTTCTTTTCTTTTCTTTCTTTTTTTCTTTTGAGAATGAAAAAAAGAATCAATGCCTAGTAACCTACAGTAAAAACCTGCATGTTCTACTCCATTAAATTATTTTCAACATTGTTGTACCCAGGCCATTTTATCAAAACAGAAAGAACCTCCACCCAAACCTTGCTTTGAATGTGGTGACAGATGATGACAAGCAAAAACCAAGAAGGTAGGAAAAGAGCTATGACTTACATAATTGAGAGCTCCAGGATGAGCAGTGCTGTCTCAAGCAGGTCCAAAATGGCATAAAAGAGAGTAGTCTGGGTTGAGGTTTTTATTGTGGTTAGGGGTGGACCTGAGTGAAGATTCCCATAGGAACTGAGGTGGTTGGGTGGTTTGAATCTCCTACACGTGCTAAAGGGGCAACACCTGGGCTTCTTTCTCATTGTGCCCAGGTGAGAAGCATAGGAAGAGCCAGATATGAAGCTTAAAAGTTATTTGTAACCAAATGTCATAACAGAGTTTAACTCTTTATTACAAACATCATCCACACAATCACTGACATGTTCTTCAAATATAATACAGAAATCCTTCTTCAAGTTGTTCTTTCTTCTCTTCCTACTGTATTTTAGTTTTACCTTATCCTTTTTGTCTGATATATGCAATGGTTTTCTGACTCATCGACTACTATAGTTTTGTATTCAATTTCTATCCTTCATACAGTTTCTAGAACACAGCAAGAATTGTATATTTTTCCCCAAAACATTACCTCCTCCAAAACCCTGTCCTTAAATAAAACTAAAGGACATCTTCGCTGCTGCACATGCAATCTGATCAATCTATTTACTTTCCTGCTATCCATCTATCCATCCATTCTTCTACCATCCATCAATATGCCACCCTCTTATGTGACTAATATGAAGGAATGTAGAGAGAGAAAAAAAACAAGTTTGTCCTTTTCTCCTCCTCAAGAGCCCCAGGCACCTTTCTGCTCCTCCTTGGACTTTTAATCAACCTAAGAACTAACTCTCTCAGTACAATCCGAGATTTAGAGTTAGATCAAATAATTAGAATTATTTCAATTAAGAATGCGATCAAAGTTCAAATAATTTAAAACATCGTTTCAGTCTTTATGTAATTTAAAAGGTGTATTTCCAGCTAATGATGAGCAGGTGATAAAGTAAGTGCTGCTGCTGCTGCTGCTAAGTTGCTTCAGTCGTGTCCAACTCTGTGCGACCCCTTAGACGACAGCCTACCAGGCTCCTCCGTTCTTCGGATTCTTCAGGCAAGAACGCTGGAGTGGGTTGCCATTTCCTTCTCCAATGCATGAAAGTAAAAAGTGAAAGTAAAGTCGCTCAGTCGTGTCTGACTCTTCGCGACCCCAGGGACTGCAGCCTACCAGGCTCCTCCATCCATGGGAGTTTCCAGGCAACAATACTGGAGTAGGGTGCCAAATAAGTGACCCTAGGTCAATTCCTCCCGAGTGTGCTTAATGGCTTTTCCCACTGTACACTCTTAGGAAAGGGCTTTCCATCAAGATCACAAAGGCACTGTCCACTTTGAGTATAGCTGCATGAGCACAAAACTCATTAATGACCAAAATACCATATTCTAACATTTTGGCAAATAAAAGCACGTGAATAAAATTTTTAAAAGTTTTCAAAATAACATTTTGAAATGGAAATATTGGACAGAATAATTATGTATACCTTTTTTTCCCCTACACGTGATGAATCTGAACCTTTAATTTGACTGCATATACAATAATGGATTTCAAAAGTAACTAAACAGAAACTTGAAGATAACTATTATGAATTACTTTCTATTATGTTGAAAGGGAGAAACTAAAATACTGCATGGTATATGAAAATTTTTTTCATTCTGTACCCTCAATTGGTAGAATTTAGTGTATTCTTAACTTATTTAACAAAGGAATTCATATCACCAGTATTTGGGAGATATTCTATACTTGAGAGTAAAAAATACATCTTTAGCAAAATATCATATTGCTCTCCAATTTGATCCTAGATATTCTCTAAAACTGAAAAAGCTGTACACAATAAAGACTAGGAAATTGAGTACCTGTTTTCATTTGGGAGTAACTAGCATATAATATAAAAGACATATGACCATCCAGGGATTTGATTTAGAAGTAAAATAACTGTAGGTCACTTTTGTTTATATTTTAATAATAAACAATGATTCAATATGCAACACAAACAATTAAAAATATTAAACATCTTCAAATATTTGTCTTTCTGTATTTGCATGGGGCAATTTTACACAATGAGAAACATAACGTAATTTAAATACAGTACAATGCTTTCCATATGTGTACCCACAGAGTGTTTCATTAATTTGGAAAGTCAAATTAAATCAAGTTTATAACTGTACAAATGTGTTTTTGTGTAGCCTCTCTTTCCCTGCTTAAGCTAATGCTCAGAGTTCTAAAAAATATGACAAAAATAAATAGCATAATTGGCTATCCAAAAAAATCTGATTGCCACATAAAAGAATTTTAATTTATAAAATAACTAATTTTAAAACATACTGATTTCATAGTTAAGCTGATTAGACAAGTAACATGCTTTAATGTTACCTTTTAATAGTTTCTTAAAAGGTATTTTTTTTTAATGGTGTCAATTTGTAACTGTGAATACACATACAGTAAAATGTTAATGTAACAACTATATGCTTTGATATTGCCTTCATTTTTCATAATTCAGACAGAAGTATAATATATGACATACTCGTTTTATATGCTGCTGCTGCTGCTGCTAAGTCACTTCAGTCGTGTCCGACTCTGTGCAACCACATAGACGGCAGCCCACCAGACTCCCCCATCCCCGGGACTCTCCAGACAAGAACACTGGAGTGGGTTGCCATTTCCCTCTCCAATGCATGAAAGTGAAAAGTGAAAGGGAAGTTGCTTAGTCGTGTCTGAATCTTCGCTATCCCATGGACTGCAGCCTACCAGGCTCCTCCATCCATGGGATTTTCCAGGCAAGAGTACTGGAGTGGGGTGCCATCACCTTCTTCGTGTTTTATATGAGACAGAGAAATTTTAAAAAAATTGAAACTTTGAGTTGATAGATACCTACCTTAAAATCCTTGGTGATCATCATTGCTTTCTTCTTCCCTTCCATCATCAATATCCACAGCAATTTATCTTCTTCCTGAGAGTAAGAAGATGGTATGTATGAAGATGTATTTTTTCCATCAAAAAACCAGGTTGTTGCTGAAAAAGTGTATCAAACACAGGCTTTGTGTCTTATCCCTCCAAATTAACGGTGAAAGTGGAAATGCTGGTAACATACAGGCCCACTGTGGGTCACTGTTACAGACCTTCAGCATACTGTGTTTGGATAGTCTAATAGTCAACATATAGTTTAATAATTCAGAGTTAGAGTTTTTGAGTTTTTTTCCTAATAAGATTCAGCTTCTACATTTGTATTCCATTCAAACCCAGGCAGATTGTTTATATTCTAGCAAGAAATATTTATTCTTTACCATTGCTAGTTCAGTTCAGTGGCTCAGTCATGTTAAACTCTTTGTGACCCCATGGATGGCAGGACACCAGGCCTCCCTGAACATAATGAACTCCCAGAGTTTACCCAAACTCATGATTATTGAGTCAGTGAAGGCATCCAGCCATCTCATCCTTTGTCTTCCCCTTCTCCTCCCAGCTGCAATCTTTCCCAGAATCAGGGTCTTTTCAAATGATTCAGTTCTTCACAACAGGTGGCCAAAGTATGGAGTTTCAGCCTCAACATCGTCCTTCCAATGTGTATTCAGGACTGATTTCCTTTAGGATGCACTGGCTGGATCTCCTTGTAGTCCAAGGGACTCTCAAGAGTCTTCTTCAACACCACAGTTCAAAAGCATCAATTCTTTGGTGCTCACTATTCTACATAATTCAATGTTCACATTAATACATGATTACCAGAAAAACTACAGATTTGACTAGCTGACATTTGTTGGCAAAGTTACGTCTCTGCCTTGTAATATGCTGTCTAGGTTGGTCATAACTTTTCTTCCAAGGAGCATGTGTCTTTTAATTTCATGGCTTCAGTCACTATCTGAAATGACTTTGGAGCCCAAAAATATAAAGTCTGTCACTGTTTCCATGGTTTCCCCATCTATTTGCCATAAAGTGATGTGACCAGAAGCCATGATCTAAATTTTCTGAATGTTGAGTTTTAATCCAACTTTTTCACTCTCCTCTTTCATTTTCATCAAAAGGCTCCTTAGTTGTTCTTCACTTTTTGCCATAAGAATGGTGTCATTTGCATATCTGAGGTTATTGGTATCTCTCCTGGCAATCTTGATTCCAGCTTCTGCTTCATCTAGCCCAGCGTTTCTCATGATGTACTCTGCAAATAACTTAAATAAGCAAGGTGACAATACACAGTTTTGAAGTACTTCTTTCCTTATTTAGAATCAGTCTGTTTTTCCATGTCCAGGTCTAACTGTTGCTTCCTGACCTGCATACAGATTTCTCAAGAGGCAGGTCAGCTGGTCTGGTACTTCCATCTCTTTAACAATTTTTCATACTTTGTTGTGATACTCACAGTCAAAGGCTTTGGCATAGTCAATAAAGCAGAAGTAGATGATCTGGAATTCTCTTGTTTTTTCCATGATCCAAGGGATGTTGGCAATTTGACCTCTAGTTCCTCTGCCTTGTCAAAATCCAGCTTGAACATCTAGAAGTTCACAGTTCACGTACTGCTGAAGCCTGGCTTGGAGAATTTTGAACATTACTTTGCTAGGTTGTGAGATGAGTACAACTGTGCAGTAGTTTGAGCATTCTCTGGCAGTCTTTCTTTAGGATTGGAATGAAAACTGACCTTTTCCAGTCCTTTGACCACTGCAGAGTTTTCCAAATTTGTTGGCATATTGAGTGAAGCACTTTCATAGCATCATCTTTTAGGATTTAAAATAGCTCAACTGGAATTCCATTACCTCCACTAGCTTTGTTCCTAATGATGCTTTCTAAAGCCCACTTCACTTTGCATTCCAGGATGTCTGGCTCTAGGTGACTGATCACCACTGTGATTATTTGAGTCAAGAAGATCTTTTCTGTATAGCTCTTCTGTGTATTCTGACCACCTCTTCTTAATATCTTCTGATTCTGTTGGGTCCATAAAATTTCTGTCCTTCAATGAGCCCATCTTTGCATGAAATTTGCCCTTGGTATATCTATTTTTTTGAAAAGCTCTCTAGTCTTTCCCATTCTATTGTTTTCCTTTTTTTTTTTTTTTGGCACTGATCACTGAGGAAGGCTTTCTTATCTCTCCTTGGAATTCTTTGGAACTCTGCATTCAAATGGGTATATCTTTCCTTTTCTCCTTTGCTTTTTGCTTCTCTTCTTTTCACAGCTATTTGTAAGGCCTCGTCAGACAACCATTTTTCCTTTTTACATTTCTTTTTCTTGGGGATAATTTTGATCCCGGCCTCTTGTACAATGTTAAGAACCTCCATCCATAGATTTTTAGGCACTCTGTCTATCAGATCTAATCCCTTGAATCTACTTGCCACTTCCACTCTATAATTGTAAGGGATTTGATTTAGATCATACCTGAATGGTCTAGTAGTTTTCCTTACTTTCTTCAAGTCAAGTCTGAATTTGGCAATAAGGAGTTCATGATCTGAGCCACAGTCATCTCCCAGTCTTGTTTTTGCTGACTATATAGAGCTTCTCCAAACTTTGGCTGCAAAGAATATAATCAATCTGATTTCAGTGTTGACCATCTGGTGATGTCCATGTGTAGAGTCTTGTCTTGTGTTGGTAGAAGAGGGTGTTTGCTACGACCAGTACATTTTTTTGGCAAAACTCTATTAGTCATTGCCCTGCTTCATTTTGTACTCCAAGGCCAAATTTGCCTGTTACTCCAGGTATTTCTTGCCTTCCTACTTTTGCATTCCAGTCCCCTATAATGAAAAGGACATCTTTTTTGGATGTTAGTTCTAAAAGGTCTTGTAGGTCTTCATAGAACCATTCAACTTCATCATTTTCAGCACTATTTGTTGGGGCATAGACTTGGATTACCATGATATTGAATGGTTTGCCTTGGAAATGAATAAAGATCATTTAATCATTTTTGAGACTGCATCCAAGTGCTGCATTTTTTGATTCGTTTGTTGACTATGATGGGTACTCCATTTCTTCTAAGGAATTCTTGCCAACAGTAATAGATATGATTGTCATCTGAGTTAAATTCACCCATTTCAGTCCATTTTAGTTTGCTGATTCCTAAAATGTCAATGTTCACTTTTGCCATCTACTGTTTGACCACTTCCAAGTTACCTTGATTCATGGGTCTAATATTTACAGTTCCTATGCAGTATTGCTCTTTACAGCATTGAAGTTTATTTCCATTACCAGTCACATCCACAATTAGGTGTTGTTTTTGCTTTGGCTCCATCTCTTCATTCTTTCTGGAGTTATTTCTCCACTGATCTCCAGTAACATATTGGGTACCTACCGACCTATGGAGTTCATCTTTCAGTGTCCTAACTTTTTGCCTTTTCATATTATTAATAGGTTTCTCAAGGCAAGAATACTGAAGTGGTTTGCCATTTCCTTCTCCAGTGGCCCACATTTTGTCAGAACTCTCCACCAACCCATCTATCTTGGGTGGCCCTACATGGCATGGCTCCTAGTTTCACTGAGTTAGAGAAGACTGATCCATGTGATCAGATTGGTTAGTTTTCTGTGATTGTGGTTTTCACTCTGTCTGCCCTCTGATGGAGAAGGATAAGAGGCTTATGGAAGCTTCCTGATGGGAGAGACTGACTGAGGGGGAAACTGGGTCTTGTTCTGATGGGTGGGGTCATGCTCAGTAAATCTTTATCCAATTTTCTGTTGACAGGTCAGGCTGTGTTCCCTCCCTGTTATTTACCTGGTGCCAAACTATGGTGGAGGTAACGAAGATGGACCGCAAAAGGTCCCATGCAGGCACTGCTACACTCAGTGCCCCCGACCCTGCAGCAGCCCACCGCCGAACCTTTCCTCCACCACAGACTCCTGGACACTCATGGGCAAGTCTGGGTCAGTCTCTTGTGGGGTCACCGCTCCTTTCTCCTGGGTCCTGGTGCACTCAAGGTTTTGTTTTTGTGCCCTCCAAGAGTCTGTTTCCCCAGTCCTGTGTAAGTTCTGGTGGTTCTATGGTAGGGTTAATGGTGACCTCCCAGAGGGCTTGTGCCATACCCAGGTCTGCTTCACCCAGAACCCCTGCCCCAGCAACAGTCCACTGCTGACTTTACCTCCACATGAGACACTCAAACACAGTTCTGTCTCAGTCTCTGTGGTGTCTCTAGGTTCTGGTTCACACAATGTTTGTTTGAGCCCTCTGAGCATCTCTGGCTGGTATGAGTTTTGATTTTAAATGTAATTTTGCCCCTCCTACCATCTTGTTGGGGCTCCTCCTTTGCCTTGGACATTGGGTATCTCCTCAAAGTCACTCCAGTCCTACACAGCTGCTGCTCCAGTGCCTACAGTCTTGCTCGGGCTTCTTTGTCCTTGGATGTGGGGTATCTCCTCATAGTCTCTCCAGCGCTACGCAGCCACCACTACTTAAATCCATTACAGCTTTCACAAATTCCTCAAGAAATCATATCCTCTGGAAAGCCTAGGTCGGAGATAAACACAGGTGTTAACTTCTGATAATATATGTTTACGGTTAGTGGTCTGCTTTGGCCTGAAGAAAAATGCTCTGTCACTGTTAATTTGTGGATACTTCACCATCCATGTATCCCTAGAATAAATCCCTCTTGATTATGATCATGTTAGTGTGTTGTTGAACTCAGTTTTCTAGTTGGTATCAGAATTTTTGCATTTATCTTTATTGTGGTTATTGGCCTATAATTTTATTATTTTACAGTTTGCATCTGGTTTTGATATCAGGGTAATGATGGCTTCCTGGAATGGAGTGTGGAAGTGATTTTTTCTTCTTCAATTTTTAGAACAGTTTAAAATGAATAGGTTTTAATTCTTCTTTAAATATTTGCTAGAATTTCCCTGTGAAAATTCTGCCTTGTCCTGGATTTGTGTTTGTGGGGAAAATTTTATTATAGACTCAATTTCATTACTAATGATCAGTCTTGTCCAATTTTCTCTTCCTGAATCCATGTTAGAAAATTATGCTTCCAGGAATTTATCTCTTTTCTTTTAGGTTATGTAATTTGTTCCCATATAATAATTTCCAGTAATCTTATATGATCCTTTGTATTTCTGTAGTGTCAGTTGTAAATTTTCCTCTTTCATTTTTGATTTTATTTAGTTGGGTTTTCTCTCTCTTTTTCTTGATGAGTATGACTAAAGGTCCTTCCATTTTGTCTATCTTTTCAAAGAAACAGCTCCTAGTTTCATCAATCTTTTCTATTGCTTTTTTAGTCTGTATGTCATTTACTTTCACTATGATCATGAGACTGTTTTAGTAGTATTTCATAATATTTATCATTTCAATTTTTTAAATTATATTTGGTTTGAATACAGAATGCCAAGATCTAGGAAGGCAAACAGTTCACTACTGAGAATATCTGGTGATATCATTAAATTTATTTCACTTGCCATTTAATTTACCACTAGATGAATAGAGATAAATGTCATATCATAGGTATTAACACTCTAAAATTCTAGGAGAAATAGATGTTATACTGCAAACAAAATTTTTCACTGGCATTCATATCACAGTCATGCTGACAGCATTAAAAAAAATATTATCAGCATCAGTGAATGTATCACCCTAAAGGAACATTTTGACAATAGTGAACAGAAAAGCAAGTAAGTTGAAGGATACACCATATTTTTGGTGGGAACTTTTCACATTTTAAAGATGTCAATACTGTTAATGCATTCCCTGCCAAAATACCAATAGTGCATGCTCTTTCTCTGATTAAAAAAAAAAAAGGTAAAAATTTATATAAAAATGAAAAAGATCAAAAATGTCAAAGTCAATCTTGAAATAGCATAATGATGCATGATTTCTTCTATCATTTATGAAGAGCTATTAAAAGAAAAGCCCTCAAAAAACCTATAGAAACTAAAAGAAGGTGGTGTCCTGAAATATGATGCTGTGAAAGTGCTGAACTCAATATGTCAGCAAATTTGGAAAACTCAGCAGTGGCCACAGGACTGGAAAAGGTCATTTTTCATTCCAATCTCAGAGAAAGGCAATGCCAAGGAATGCTCAAACTACCGCACAATTGCACTCATCTCACACACTAGTAAAGGAATNTGGCATCACTGACTTGATGGGCGTGAGTCTGAGTGAACTCCGGGAGTTGGTGAGGGACAGGGAGGCCTGCCGTGCTGCAGTTCATTGGGTCACAAAGAGTCAGACACAACTGAGCAACTGAATTGAACTGAACTGAAAGATGCCAAGGTAGCAAACTAGAATAGAACAGAAAGTCTCAAAACTGAACTCCATGCACAGTTAGCTGATCACATTTCAGTGTAGTGAGGAGAAGATGGTCTTTGCAATTCTTTTGCTTGGGTCAACTAATTGTACATATGGATAAATTAAATATTAATTTATCTAACACACAAACATTAATTCTTAATGGATTGTATATTAAACTAGGAAAGTAAATTATATCAACTTAATAAATTATTTCTCTTCTTGCAAGCAAAGATTTTTTTAAATAGGACACAAAAATGCTAATCATAAAGGAAATATATTGATAAATTTGATAAGATTATAAGCTTGTTATTCAAAAAGAAACCATAAGACAATGAAAAGGTAAATCACAGAGTGAGAGACAATATTGTAAATATGTACATATCAAAAAGAATATTGTATACAGGAGATACACACACACACACACACACACACACACATGCATGCACATATATACCAAAAAAAAAAAAAAAAGAAAAAAATGAGTAAGAATTGGGTAGGTGCTTCCTAAAGAAGTATCACCAAATGGCAGGTAAATATGTGAAGATATTTTTAAATTCCCTAATATCATAAAAATACAGATTTAAACCTCTGCATCCCTATAGCATATTAGAGTGGTTAAAATGAAAATACAGACAACACTACATTTTGATTAGAAGATGAAAGGATAAACTGACACACATCCTTTAGAAAAGCATTTAGCAATAATTAACTCAGACCAAACATTTGCAATAGGACCNAATATCATAAAAATACAGATTTAAACCTCTGCATCCCTATAGCATATTAGAGTGGTTAAAATGAAAATACAGACAACACTACATTTTGATTAGAAGATGAAAGGATAAACTGACACACATCCTTTAGAAAAGCATTTAGCAATAATTAACTCAGACCAAACATTTGCAATAGGACCATATGAAATAGAGAAAACCACTAGACATTCAGATATGACCTCAATCAAATCCCTTATGATTATACAGTGGAAGTGACATAGATTCAAGGGATTAGATATGATAGACAGAGAGTCTGAAGAACTATGGACAGAGATTCATAACACTGTACAGGAGGCAGTGAGTGACCAAAACCGTCCCCAAGAAAAAGAAATGTGACAAGGCCAAATGGTTGCCTTATGAAGTCTTACAAATAGCTGAGAAAAGAAGAGAAGTCCAGGCATAGGAGAAAAGGAAAGACATACCTATCTGAAAGCAGAGTTCCAAAGAATAGCAAGGAGAGATTTTAAAAAAAAAAGCCTTCTTGAGAGAACAATGCAAAGAAAGTGAAGAAAACAATAGAATGGGGAAAAAGCAGAGATCTCTTCAAGAAAATTAGAGATACCAGGGGAACATTTCATGGAAAGATGGACATAGAAAAGGACAGTAACAGCAAGGACCTAACAGAAGCAGAAGAGATTAAGAAGAGGTGGCAAGAATACACAGAAGAACTGTACAAAAAAGGTCTTAGTGACCCAGATAACCACAGTGGTATGGTCACTCACCTAGAGTCAGACACAATGCAATGCAAAGTCAAGTAGGCCTTAGCAGCATTATGATGAACAAAGCTAATGGAGGTGATGGAATTCCAGCTGAGTTATTTCAAATCCTAAAAGATAACGCTGTTAACATGCTACACTCAATATGCCAGCAAATTTGGAAAACTCAGCAGTGGCCATAGGACTAGAAAAGGTCAGTTTTTATTCCAATTCCAAAGAAAGGCAATGGCAAAGAATGCTCAAACTACCACACAATTGCATTCATTTCACATACTAGCAAGGTAATGCTCAAAATCCTTCAATTGCTTCACTGACTCCACTAAAGCCTTTGACTGTGTGGTTCACAACAAAGCCAAAAATTTTTAAAGAGATGAGAATACCAGACCACCTTTCCTGACTCCCAGGAAACCTGTATGCAGGTCAAGAAGCAACAGTTAGAACTGGACATGGAAGAATGGACTGGTTCCAAATTGGGAAAGGAGTACATTAAGCCTTTATATCGTCACCCTGCTTGTTTAACTTATATGCAAGTGAAAGAGAAGAGTGAAAAAGCTGGCTTAAAACTCAACATTCAGAAATCTAAGATCATGCCATCTGGTCCCATCACTTCATGGCAAAGAGATGGGGAAAAAATGGAAAGAGTGACAGATTTTATTTTCTTGAGCTCCAAAATCACTATGGACAGTGTTTGCAGCCATGAGGTTAAAAGACACTTGTTCCTTGGAAGAAAAGCTATAACAAATCTAGACAACATATTAAAAAGCAGAGACATCACCTTGCCAACAAAGCTCCTTATATTCAAACCTGTGCTTCTTCAGTAGTCATGTACAGATGTGAGAGTTGGACCATAAAGAAGGGTGAGCACTGAAGAACTGATGTTTTCAAACTGATTTTGGAGAAAACTCTTGACAGTCCCTCTGACAGCAAGGAGGTCAAACCAGTCAATCCTAAAGGAAATCAACCCTGAATACTCATTGGGAGGATTGATGCTGAAGCTTCAATACTTTGGCCATCTGATGCAAAGATCTGACTCGTTGGAAAAGACCCTGAAGCTGGGAAAGAATGAGGACAGGAGGAGAAGGGGATGACACAGGATGAGATGGCATCATCAACTCAATGGACATGAGTTTGAACAAACTATGGGAGACATTGAAAGACAGGGAAGCCAGAGTGCTGCAGTCCACGGGGTTGCAAAGAGTTGGACATCACTGAGCAACTGAACAACTACAACGAAACATCTGCATACAAAACTGTATAGTATTTTCACTTCAAGGTGGAAATACATTCACATGTGCATAAATACACATGTTGAAGATATTCTTAGTAGCACTAATCCTGAAAGACACTCATCTTTCTAGTGTGTATAGAAACATACTTCTACTTTATGTAGAAGTAAAATTATGTGTCCACTGACAATTATTTAGATATTTATAACTGAAGTATATTCATACAACTTAATATACAGCAACTGAGTAAAATCTATCCAACACAACAAAGCGGATAGGTATCAAAGACACAGTCTTTCAAGCAGGAAGCCAGTCATAAAGGGATACAGATTATATAATTTGTTTTTATCAAAAATTAAACAATGAGTAAAATTATTAGGAATTAGGATAGTAGTTATACCAGAGGGAACAATGGCTGGAAGGAGAAACACAACGGATCTTCAAGGATGTGCTAATGTTCTCTTTATCTGTGTGCTGATTTTACAGGTTAACTCAACATCTAGAAATAGAGATGCAGAATGTTGGTTTCTTAAAACTTTCTCCTGGCATTCTATATACAATAAAATTATGACTGAAAGATAATATAAATGTCTACTGGCCATTATAAATATATGACTATCATCATAGTCTGGAAGGGGCTTTAAGTGAAACATGCAAAGTGTTAATAATCATGAAAAAGCTGTGTCAAGTCTTCTGAGTGCTGATATGAAATCTTGAAGTTTTAATAAAGACATTTTGAAATACTGAAAAACAATCTATTTTCAAATCAAGAAGTAAAGAAAAAGTTATAAAATAAGTCTGAAGAAAATAGGAAACAGCAAGGAAAGAGGAAAGAGAGACAGAGTGTTTTCATTTTCTCTGTGTATGTTTTTTTTTTTAAACTTTGCTTTTCCTCCTGTTTTATTGAGATATGATTCAAATACAACTGTATAAGTTCAATGTGTACATGATTATGCTTTGATTCACATGAATCATTGAATGATTAACACAATAGTGAACATTCATACATAGACTGAAAATTAAAAAAAAAAAAATCTCCCTTGTGATGAGACCTCTTATGATTTACTCTTAACAGTTTTCACATATAACATCAGTTCAGTTCAGTCATTCAGTTGTGTCTGACTCTTTGTGACCACATGGACTGTAGCATGCCAGGCCTCCCTGTCCACCACCAACTCCCCGAGTTTATCCAAATTTGTTTCCATTGAGTCGGTGATGCAATCCAACCATTTCATCCTCTGTTGTCCCCTTATCTTCCTGCCTTCAATCCTTCCCAGCATCGGGGTCCTTTCAAATGAGTCAGCTCTTCATATCAGGTGGCCAAAGTATTGGAGTTTCACCTTCAACATCAGTCCTTTTGATGAACACTCAGGACTGATTACCTTTGGAATGGACTGGTTGGATCTCCTTGCAGTCCAAGGGACTCTAAAGAGTCTTCTCCAATACCATAGTTCAAAAGCATTAATTCTTCAGCACTCAGCTTCCTTTATAGTCCAACTCTCACATCTATACATGACTACTAGAAAAATCATAGCCTTGACTAGATGGACCTTTGTTGGCAAAGGAATGTCTCTGCTTTTAATATGCTGTCTAGGTTGGTCATAACTTTTCTTCCAAGGAGTTAGCATCTTTCAATTTCATGGCTGCAATCACTATCTATCTATCTATCTATCTATCTATCTATCTACAGATGACACCACCCTTATGGCAGAAAGTGAAGAACTAAAGAGCCTCTTGATGACTGTGAAAGAGGAAAGTCAAAAAGATGGCTTAAAACTCAACATTCAGAAAACTAAGATCATGGCATCTGGTCTCATCACTTCATGGGAAATAGATGGGGAAACAATGGAAACAGTGGCAGACTTTATATTTTTGGGCTCCAAAATCACTGCAGATGGTTACTGCAGCCATGAAATTAAAAGATGCTTACTCCTTGGAAGTTATGGCCAACCTAAACAGCATATTAAAAAGGAGAGACATTCCTTTGCCAACAAACGTCCATCTAGTCAAGGCTATGGTTTTTCCAGTAGTCATGTATGGATGTGAGAGTTGGACTATAAAGAAAGCTGAGCACCAAAGAATTGATGCTTTTGAACTATGGTATTGGAGAAAACTCTTGAGAGTTCCTTGGACTGCAAGGAGATCCAACTAGTCCATCCTAAAGAAGATCAGTACTGAGTGTTCATTGGAAGGAGTGATGTTGAAGCTGAAACTCCAGTACTTTGGCCACCTGATGCATAGAGCTGACTCACTGGAAAAGACCCTGATGCTGGGAAAGATTGAAGGCAGGAGGAGAAGGGGAAGAGAGAGGATGAAATGGTTGGATGGCATCACCGACTCAATGGAGACGAGTTTGGGTAAACTCAGGGATTTGGTAATGGACAGGGAGGCCTGGCATGCTGTGGTCCATGGAGTCACAAAGAGTTGAATGCGACTGAACTGAACTGATATATATAATACCATTTATGTCTATATATAACATGCTGCTGCTAAGTTGCTTCAGTCATGTCCAACTCTGTGCAACCCCATAGACGGCAACCCACCAGGCTCCTCCATCCCTGGAATTCTCCAGGCAAGAATATTGGAGTGGGTTGCCAGTTCCTTCTCCAATATATAACATAGAGCATTGTTAATTATCTTTATAAGGTTGTTTGTTACACCCCTATAACTAATTTATTGTAATTGTAAGTTTGTACCTTTTCACTGCATTCTATCCTCTCTTCCCTCTTTCTTCCTCTGGTAATCACAAACCTGATCTCTATGAATGGTTTATTTGTTTGTGATGTATAAGTGACCTACAACATTTTGTTGTTTCCTGGTATACAACAAAATGATATATTTCTGTATATCATCAAATGATCAACAAGGTAAGTCTAGTTACCATCTTTCATTATACAAAATTATTACAGTATTGTTAATTATATTCCACATTGTACATTTGTATTGCACATTGTACACTTAATATCCAGGACACATGTATTTTGTAACTGGAAGTTTGTGTCTCTTAATCTCCTTCATCTAGTTCTCTATTTTTGCTTTTAATAATTAAAACATATAAAACAAATATGACATAGTTTTAAACTGGCTATATCTAAGGAATGAATTTATGGATACCTTTTTAAATATATTTTTTAATGTTCTTTATTCACTCTTATTTTTTAACTTTTTATTACCTTTTTTGTTTTTGGCCCCACAGTAAGGCATGTGGGATCTTAGTTTCCCAATCAGGTATCAAACTGTGTCCCCTGCAGCAGAAGCACTGAGTCATAATTACTAGACCTCCATGGTATTCTCTTAGTACTTTTTCTTGTATGTCTTTGAAATGTTTTAATAAATTTTTAGATGAATAAAAATGTAAATCTGGCTTAGTACTCTACCATAAATTACAAACATCTCTGCTGCATTTTTCTGCCATTTAATCAAACAACAAAGACTTTTCTCCACTAAAATATTTTAATACAGAAACTTTTTACCCCTTAGAATCACAAAACTTTAAATATATATAGACATCACAGAATGACAAATATTTTTTAATGATCACAGGAGTCAGGGAAACATGGTTACTTTGGGGACAGTGATGGCTCATAAACTGTACTTATTTTTTAAATATCTCTGAAGGTACAGTTAACTGGATGTGTTTTTTACCTAGAGCTAAACCTCTGCTCCCTACACCAAGATCAAAACCTTAATGTGCTTTCTGTCTTATATAACTAAGTTCTATTTTCTCCTGAAAGCAGCTTATGCAACTTGGAATTAAAAGTGCCTTGGAACTTTTCAAAACATAAAATTTGAAGCTATATTTATCCTCCAATAATAACTTTGAAGAAAATATGTCTTTGACCTGAAATGACTGAATAACTCTGATGTAAATTTCCCTATATCTACTATTTTTCTGTACTGCAGGCTCAACTGTGAAAATGAGCTTGTGTTCTAGCATGCACGCTCAGTCTACTCCAGATTGAAATTGATACAGACATATACAAATGGAGACTGCACGTGTGCATGTGCACCTAGATCCATCTAGCTATCCACCTGTACAGTGCACTTCCAAAATTGAGATTCCTTCATTTTATTTGGTCATATCTACTTTGAAATGTCTAACAAAATTAAAAGAATATGAGATTTAAAAATATATTAAAATATGCATTTTATAATATTTTAAGAACTTATTGACTGTGTAGATCAAAACAAACTATGGAGAATTCTTCAAGAGATGGGAATACCAAACCACCTGACCTGCCTTCTGAGAAATCTGTATGCAGGTCAAGAAGCAATAGTTAGAACCAGACATGGAACAACAGACTGGTTCCAAATCGGGAAAGGAGTACATCAAGGTTGTACTTTGTCACCCTGCTTATTTAACTTATATGCAAAGTACATCATGCAAAATGCCAGGCTGGATGAAGCACAAGCTGGAATCAAGATAGCTGGGAGAAATATCAATAATCTCAGATGCACAGATGACACCAGCCTTATGGCAGAAAGCAAAGAAGAACTAAAGAATCTCTTAACGAAAGTGAAAGAGGAGAGTTTAAAAGTTGGCTTAAAACTCAACATTCAGAAAACTAAGATCATACCATCTGGTCCCATCACATCATGGCAGATGGGGAAATGATGGAAATAGTGGCAGATTTTATTTTCTTGGGCTTCAAAATTTCTGCAGATGGTGACGGCAGCCATGAAATTAAAATATGCTTGCTCCTTGGAAGAAAAGCTATGACAAACATAGACAGTACATTAAAAAGCAGAGACATTACTTTGCCAACAAATGTCCAGCTAGTCCAAGCTATAGTTTTTTTCAATAGTCACATGTGGATGTGAGAGCTGGACTATAAAGAAAGCTGAGTGCCAAAGAATTGATGCTTTTGAACTGTGGTGTTGGAGAAGACTCTTGAGAATCCCTTGGACTGCAAGGAGATCCAACCAGTCCATTCTAAAGGAAATCAGTCCTGAATATTCATTGGAAAGACTGATGCTAAAGTTCAAACTCCAATACTTTGGCCACCAGATGTGAAGAACTGACTCATCAGAAAAGACCCTGATGCTGGGAAAGACTGAAGGAATAAGGAGAAGGGGTTGACAGAGAATGAGATGGCTGGATGGCATCACCAACTCAATGGACATGAGTTTGAGCAAGCTCTGGGTGTTAGTGATGGACAGGGAAGCCTGGTATTCTACAGTCCACAGGGTCGCAAAGAGTCAGACATGACTGAGCGACTGAACTGACTTAGTGATGCTTTCTATTTTTTTTTCTATCTATATTTTATACTTTGTTCAGAATTCCACCCTGCCCATGGTAAAAAAAAAAAAAAGAAAAAATGCCAATAATCACCTAACTCATCTTCCTCTTTCAAACTTAACCCAACCAATCCATTATCCACCAGTCTGTCAGATGGATCTTTTAAGGAATTATTTAATTATTAGATTAATACACTGTGTCGCCAAATAAAGTCCAAAGTTTCTTCCATAATACACAAAATCTGCCACTCATTTACACTCTCATCTTACCTATTCCCTTCTTGCTTAAACATCATCAACAATTAAAAAGTGCTTTCTAATTAAACAACTTTATTTTATTCTTCTGTGTCTCTCTTTATGCTTCCTACGTGAATGACCATGTTCCTTTTTCCCTTAAATTTTATTTTTCATTTTATTCTTAATTTCTCAATTGTTTCTAGAAAGCCTAACCATATTCAATCCTGTTTTTTTCCCAAATATATCCTTCACTCAGCTCAGATTGCCTTTACTCTGTGCTCCATGGTACCCTACATTTCTATATACTTACTTTTCTTTATCTCCATCATCAGATTATAAACTGTTTGAAAGGTAGATAATTTATATATCTCAGCTACTAAATATACAAATAAGAATACACAAATATATGTCTATAGTCACATACAGTATTAAAAATGTTTTGTATGTGTGTGTATATAATTGCACATAAATACCTATGTATACCTACATGAATATATAATTTAATATGTTTCAACATTAGTGTGTGATAGCCACTGAGGAAACTGAGCTCATTAATTTGTCTCTAGCTATATAATAGAGAGCAGATTTGAACCTAAGAATCCTTGAGCTAAATAAGCTAATGCTTATTTCACAGTGTTACATGTTTCTAACTGATGTATCAGAATTAAATGAGATGAAATCATAAGAAAAATGGATCAGTACCATATTTTAAATAAGAAGTTGTTTTTAAATTTTTTTCCTCTAAAAGCATTTTCATATCTAAATATATGATTATTATACATCTAAAAAGATTTAAATGTCATTATGCTTAAATTATTTAAACTGATATATAGTTGTAGAGTTGGCAGATAAAATCCAAAATCTTAGTGAAAAATAATACATAGTTACTAAAGAGTTCAAATATATTATTCAAACTTAATACAATTAGAAATAAAGATACAGATTATTTCTAAACATTATAGCCATTTTTTAACTTTAAAAACCTATTTAAGATATATACATCCATGAATGAAGCAATTAATTCACATACACAAAATTATATCAGAGTGACTGTAAAAACATTTAATATTTGTGAAGTGAAGTTGCTCAGTTGCGTCCAACTGTTTGCGATCCCATGTACTGTAGCCTACCAGGCTTCTCCATCCATGGGATTTTCCAGGCAAGAGTACTGGAATGGGTTGCCATTGCCTTCTCCAGGGGATCTTCCTGATGCAAGGATGGAACCCAGGTCTCCTGGGAAGCCCTTACTATTTGTAAGAGGAACTAAATTAACTCTTCTTTCCACTGACATCCATTACCTCATCAGATTTTCTTCCATATGCATAAAATATAATTTGGTGTCATAAATCTAGAGGCAGCCAAAAAACAAGCCCACATATAACATCTTAGTTATGCAAATAGTGCATCTGTTGCTGTATAAGGAGGCCAAATACTATTTCCAACTAGCCTCAGACATCCATAACACAGTTAAGATCAAATCAATCTAAACCAAATTCTATCAGAAATATCTAAAATGTTAATATATTCATACAATATCATTATGTACAACCTGCTCATGGAGGCACTTCAAATTTCTCAGGATACTTGGATCTTAAATCATATTTTCACAATCCAATATCCATTGTTCCCAACAACGAAAAGTTTTCTTTGCATTTTAATCAGTATAATTATTCTTTCTCAAAATATTTTAAATTATCATATTAACAATTTCTTCCCAGTAGTCAACTACAACAGGGGGTTAGAGAAAGGGTAGAGTAACGTGTCATTTGTCTTAAATTTAAATGTTCTATAGAATTATTTTCTCTATATAAGGAAATACTACTTATACACTCATACTTTTAACTGCATTAATAATAAAAGTGAAAGTGAAATCATTCAGTCGTGTTTGGCTCTTTGTGATCCCATGGACTGTAGCCTACCAGGCTCCTCTGTCTGTGGGATTTTCCAGGCAATAGTACTGGAGTGGATTGCCATTTCCTTCTCCAGGAGATCTTCCCGACCCAGGGATCGAACCAGGGTCTCCCGCATTTTAGACAGATGCTTTAACGTCTGAGCCACCAAGGAAGTCTAATTAATAAAAAGCATTAATAATATGTATGTCTTAAATATAAATAATACTTTATAGCTTTAGAAACACATTCGCATAGCTTATTAGAAAGTCTGGCTCCAGGCCCAAGTTCTGCATGTGATCTTTTGATTCTGACCACAGGTGAGCACACAGCTTTACCTGTCAAGTCTCACAGGAGACAGTGGCCCTCCATGCACCACATTGAGTACACAGCCAGTGTGTTACAGTTTTCTGGAGAGAGATGTAAACACAGGCCCACTGGTCCCTTCAGAGTTGCTCCCTCCCCGCCAGCCATGCTCCAGGCCTGCCCCTATTCCGGGCCCAAGTGCCTTCAGTTAGAGGCCTCCCAGTGAAAGGGATGCAAGTTTAGGCTGAAGCACTTTTCAGAAGTTCCTGCTGACAACTCCTTTCAGGGGCGCAGAGCTTGACAAAGATAATTCTCCACTAAGTACTTTTCTACTCCTAGCCCTTCCCTCGCTCCAACCACCAAGCCCCCTGGGTACCTAAAACGTTAGGAGACTTTCATTCAAGGCTCCTTGGCTGTCAGAGGATTACGCCACTTGTGCTGTCATCAGACTGACACTTCCTGATACTAATCCAGGGGAAAATGCAACATTCCTGCCTTCTGTTTTGCCTTCCTGCCTACAAGGTTGTAATAAACGAATAAAGTCTTGGTTCTTATTTTCACTTTGGTTCCTTCTCCTAATTGACCACCTCTATACCTAGCAGCTCAAAACCAAAACTTATGTTTTCTCACAACCACTCTGTGAAAAGCTGACCAACTGTTAATTCTCATATATCACGGTGAACAATGCAAAGAAATAGAGGAAAACAATAGAATAAGAAAGACTAGAGACCTCCAAGAAAATGACAGGCACCAAGGGAACATGTCATGCAAAGAAGGGCACAATAAAGGACAAAAACACTATGAACCTAGTATAAACAGAAGATATTAAGAAGAACTGACAAGAATACACAGGGAAACTATATAAAAAAGGTCTTAATGACCTTGATAACCATGATGGTATGATCACTCACCTAGAGCCAGATATCCTGGAGTGTGAAATCAAGTGGACCTTATGAACTGGAGGTGATGGAATTCCAGTTCAGCTATTTCATATCCTAAAGGATGATGCTGTCAAAGTGCTTCACTCAATATATCAGCAAACTTGGAAAACTCAGCAGCGGCCACAGGACTGGAAAAGGTCAGTTTTCATTCCAATCCCAAAGGAGGGCAATGCCAAAGAATGATCAAACTAATGTACAATTGTGCTCACTTCACTCCCTTCACATGCTAGCTCAAAATCCTTCAATCTTGGCTTCAATAGCATGTGAGCCAAGAACTTCCCGATGTACAAGTTATATTTTAAAAAGGCAGAAGAACCAGAGATCAAACTGTCAACAGCCATTGGCTCCTAGAAAAAGCAAGAGAGTTCCAGAGAAACACCTACTTCTGAATCATCAACTACACTAAAGCCTCTGATTGTGTGGATAACAACAAACTATGGAAATTTTTTCAAGAGATGGAGCTAACAGACCAACTTACCTAACTTCTGAGAAATCTGTACGCAGGTCAAGAAGCTACATGGAACAACAGATGGAACCAGACACAACAGACTGGTTCTAAACTGGGAAAGGAGTGTGTCAAGGCTACATACTGTCACCCTCTTAACTGAAATGCAGAATACATCATTCAAAATGCCAGGTTGGATGAAGCACAGGTTGGAATAAAGATTTCTTGGAATCAAGATTTTCTCAGATATCCAGATGACAACAACCTAATGGCAGAAAGTGAAGAGGAACTAAAAGAACCTCTTGATGAAGGTTAAAGAGCAGAGTGAAAAAGCTTGCTTAAAACTCATTATTAAAAAAAAAAAAAAAAAAAAAACTAAGACTACAGCACCCAGTCCCATCACTTCATGGCAAATAGATGGGGAAAAAATTGAAAGTAGTAACAGACTATTTTCTTGGGCTCCAAAATCACTGCAGATGATGACTGTAGCCATGAGATTAAAAGATGCTTGCTCCTAGGAAGAAAAGGTATGACAAACCTAGACAGTGTATTAAAAAGCAGAGACATTACTTGGCCAACAAAAGGCTGCATATTCAAAGCTATGGTTTTTCCAGCAGTCACGTATGGATGTGAGTGTTGGACCATGAAGATGGCTGATGAGGAAGAATTGATGCTTTTGAACTACAGTGTTAGAGAAGACTCTTGAGGGTCCCTTGGACTGTAAGGAGATCAAACCAGTGAATCCTGAAGGAAATAAATCCTAAACATTCATTTAAAAGACTGATGCTGAAGCTCAGCTCCAATATTTTTGCCATCTGATGTGAAGTGCCAACTCACTGAATGGTAGGTCCATGAATCTGAGTAACGTGGAAGTGGTCAACAGGAGATGGAAAGAATGAACATTGACATTTTAAGAATCAGTGAACTAAAATGGACTGGAATGGGTGAATTTAACTCAGAAGACCCTTATATCTACTACTATGGGCAAGAATTCCTTAAAAGAAATGGAGTAGCCATCAGAGTCAACAAAAGAATCAGAAATGCAGTATTTTAATGCTATCTCAAAAAAAAAANGGCAGCAGCTGTGTTGTGTGCCACGTGTGGATGAGTGACAGAGTACCATGGTCATGCTTGAGAAGATTCATTTTTAGAACCATTTAGGAAGATAGCTTGCATGTATAGTTTGTTTTGCAGATGGAATAACACCTACCCTTTAAGGTTTGATTTCTGGTAGAACTGCAGCATGGTTGTGGAAGATGGCAGAGTTTAACCTCATACTCAAAGTGGCTCCATCTTCCTATTATAGAGAGTGTGGAAACAGAGAACAAATGACATTGTAGTTTGAAAATTGGGTAGCTTACAACTAGTCATATCTAGAAACAGTGGGTGGTGAGATGGGAGAAAAAGAGGTGGAAAAACTCAGAGGATGACATTGAAGTGGAGCTTTAGATCTAACAGGTGAGGGTGAGTCAAGACCTTTAAAATGTTGTCACTTTTTAAAAAATCTTAGGATAGTTTGGAGCAGAAATATGGGTAACATCAACAAATATTTGTTTCCAATTTATTCTTAATATTTGCAACCCATCCTGCAGTTTCTGTTTATGTATTTTTTATGCTTGTTTCTTCTTTTTCTGTAATCATCTTTTTCTCATTAATCTGTGTCTACAGTAGAAAATAAAACATTTTCCTTTCGTAATGCATGTTAGTTTTCTATTTATTAAAAGCTTTCTTGAGATTTCTCCCATTCTAATTATGTAGCCAATTTGCATGTTAATTTTCTTCCTTTTAATTATTGATAGATAATATTTGAGGTTGTTTTAAATTGTTTTAAAAAAATTCCTACATTATGTGTGTATGTTTCCTATAGAGTGGTAATTTCTCAACTCTAGCTATAGGTTGTGGGAATATCTGTGAGTAGTATTTAATCCCATCCTCAGAAATATGATTTATTTAGGAGATCTAATTTCTGGCAGTCTTGAAAACTCCACTAAGTGGTTTTAATATCATTTTAATGTACAATGGTGAGAATCATGGAATTAGATTCTTCTTATTTCTGAGAAGTTTTACAGGCCCCCTAAGTGATTTAAATACGGCTTTAATGTTCAGATAGGGATAAGAATCGTTCAGTTAGAATATTTAATTGGAAATTAGACATTGTCTTAGACACTACACTTTTTATACAGATGAAAATTTCTGCAGTGGAATTTAGTNTTTAATGTACAATGGTGAGAATCATGGAATTAGATTCTTCTTATTTCTGAGAAGTTTTACAGGCCCCCTAAGTGATTTAAATACGGCTTTAATGTTCAGATAGGGATAAGAATCGTTCAGTTAGAATATTTAATTGGAAATTAGACATTGTCTTAGACACTACACTTTTTATACAGATGAAAATTTCTGCAGTGGAATTTAGTCAGCACTCTTGCAAGTTTCACTGAAGGAGGTGTCATGAGGATGCCAACATCTGACCATGCTTGTCACATGGTCACAGCACTTCATGTATAAGCCACTTAGCAACAGCGTGTCAGAGCTTTGTATGGCCTCTAACATTCTAAAAATTCTGTTCTGCATTAGGCAATCCATCTATGTATTTTGAGTGATGAGTCATAGGCAGCTTCTTCTTGAGCTATTTCATCACTAGATGCAGGTTCTTGTCTCAGTAAGAATTCCTGGGATTANATAGAGTGGTAATTTCTCAACTCTAGCTATAGGTTGTGGGAATATCTGTGAGTAGTATTTAATCCCATCTTCAGAAATATAATTTATTTAGGAGATCTAATTTCTGGTAGTCTTGAAAACTCCACTAAGTGGTTTTAATATCATTTTAATGTACAATGATGAGAATCATGGAATTAGATTCTTCTTATTTCTGAGAAGTTTTACAGGCCCCCTAAGTGATTTAAATATGGCTTTAATGCTCAGATAGGGATAAGAATCATTCAATTAGAATATTTGATTGGAAATTAGACATTGTCTTAGACACTACACTTGTTTATACACATGAAAATTTCTGCAGTGGAATTTAGTCAGCACTCTTGCAAGTTTCACTGAAGGAGGTGTCATGAGGATGCCAACATATGACCATGCTTGTCACATGGTCACAGCACTTCATGTATAAGCCAATTAGCAACAGCGTGTCAGAGCTTTGTATGGCCTCTAACATCCTAAAACTTCTGTTCTGCATTAGGCAATCCATCTATGTATTTTGAGTGATGAGTCACAGGCAGCTTCTTCTTGAGCTATTTCATCACTAGATGCAGGTTCTTGTCTCAGTAAGAATTCCTGGGATTAAAATGAATCTCGTGCACTTAGGCACCTGATACGGCTGATGAAAATCTTGGCTGTTTTGTTTATATGTCGTTATTGAAATGATCTTTGTATATAAATAGTCACAGGTGGCCACATTTATTGTGTGTAAACATCTGGAGCAGTTGCTAGGAAAATCTTACTTATAATTTGATTTATTTCTGCATTTATTTAATACACCATCTGCTGATGGATAACATTAATAGATTTTTCCTTACAATGTGGTTTGAGAATAATTAAATCTGTTTGCTATTCCCAGCAAAGGCCATCCTGAACATTCGAATATTGTTGCTTTCGATTGATATCTTTTAGAAAGTTACAATATCTTTTCGCTCATTCAGGGTTATAATTCCTGTTTATTTTGTTACTACTTCATTTCTCCCTTTAACAATTGCTTGCTTAAATTACTTATTCTCTCCATACTCACTATACAGATAGAGCCATGCAAGGTGCTACGAAGCATTTCTCTAAGAGCTAAAAGATGTCAGATCTATTCTGCCCGTAAAATGTTTGCAAATTCCACGCTGACTCTCCTAGACTGGGAAAGTGCCAGGTGCGGATTTATTCACTATAGAAAGGAGGCATTTGTGTTCATGACAGCCTGTGTGTCTTGAGTTGATGTCCAGATATGAAAGTTGCAGCTAGTTAACTGAGATATAGCTGATACACAAGGGAAGTTGTATGAAGGAAAGAGTACCTATTTTCACTGTTTTGTAGTCAGATAAATTTAAAGACGAATTCTGTTGCTAGCTTTAATATGGAGAGGGCAATGGCAACCTACTCCAGTACTCTTGCCTAGAAAATCCTATGGGCGGAGGAGCCTGGTAGGCTGCAATCCATGGGGTCATGAAGAATCAGACAAGACTGAGCGATTTCACTTTGACTTTTCACTTTCATGCATTGGAGAAGGAAATGGCAACCCATTCCAGTGTTCTTGCCTGGAGAATCCCAGGGACGGAGGAGCCTGGTGGGCTGCCATCTATGGGGTCACACAGAGTCGAACAAGACTGAAGTGAGCAGCAGCTTTAATATGCTGAATGGAAGTAGACGTGGCATTAATTGTTTCTAAACCTAAATGGTAGAGTTGTTTTGAGGATTAGATCTAGCAGTTTATTGAAATTTTCTAGTACAATGCTCAGTAATAACAACTGATGTTAGAAATATCTCTTGGTGGTGTTATTGGTATTAAAGGATAATCTATGTATGTTTTTCCATTGGATGTTCCTGCTCAAGTAAATATCCTGTCTTCGGACTTGGTGAACTGAACTGAATTTTTATTAATATTTTGTTTTTCTTTAACTGTAGACAAAGGAGTGTAAGCTCACACTCCAATCCCTTTCTTCCTCTCTGTAGGCTCAACATTGATCAGATCTCTTTGATTTTCAGATTTTGACTTTAGATTTGAGAGAAGGAAAAGTCACTTCATATCTATTATTAACTGCACATTTTTCTCATTTCAACTATATTTAGACCTTCCATTTAAAAATTGTGTTCCTCTGTGGTTCCGAAATCTATACTTCAGTTTGCTCTTGACTCACAAAGGAGGAAGATGACTTACACGCCACCTCCCCTGAGTAAAGATGTGCCAAGGAGTTCTTCACTTCTGTAGTTGGTAGGACTTCTGCAAACCACAAGCTCCGGAAAAAAGCATAGGAACCACAGAAAGGACCGGTCCTGAAAAGCACTGTGAAGTAAGCAGGAGAATTAAGTAAAAGGAAGGCCGATTCTCAGTTTAAAGCTTTGGTCTCATCTCCACTCACAGATGTGAGAAGTGTTGTTTGACAGAAAAAAAAAAAAAAGTAAGTTAAATGCTCCTTGGTGAAATAAAACTATTTGGGGAGAAAATCTAGAACAGGATAAAACTATTTACAGGATAAATAAAACTATTTGGGGAGAAAAACTATATGAGATTAATTCATAATTTACTTAATACAAGACTATTTTTATAGTTTTCTATGATGACTCCTTCATAGTCAAGATTTAGAAGCTGTAGGACCCTTACTGACACCTGTCTTAAAGCCCTCTACCTTCAGTGTCCTAGTCTGGAAGAAGGTTCCCCAGTATAAGGTCTTAGTTTTAGCGTGAAAAGCCTCTGCAATAAATGGACAATATGGAAAGAGAAACCAGGACATTTTTTCTTTAGGTTTGAGGTTTTTTTTAAATTTTTTACAAAACCTTTCTTATTTTTGTATTGAGATGTAGTTGATTAACAATGTGATAGTGTCAAGTGAACAGCAAAGGAGCTCAGCCATTCTTATGCATGTGTCCATCCTCCCCAGCTCCCCTCCCATCCAGGCTGCCACATGACATTGAGCAGAGTTCCCTGTGTGGTACGGTAGGTCCTTGTTGATTAGCCATTTTAAATACAGCAGTGTGTATATGTCCATCCCAAACTCCCTGACTATCCCCCCCTCCATCCTTACCCCCAGCAACCATATGTTCATTCTCTAAGTCTATAATCTTTCTGTTTTGTAAGTTCATTTGTATCATTTCTTTTTAGATTCCACATATAAGGGATGTCACTGTTTCCCAGGTGGCATAATGGTAAAGAATACACTCTCCAGTGTAGGAGATACAAGAGACGCGGGTTCGCCGATCCCTGGTTGGGAAGATCCCCTTGAGTAGGAATGGCAACCCACTCCAGTGTTCTTGCCTGGAAAATTCCATAGACAGAGAAGCCTGGCAGGCTACAGTTCAGAGGGTGCAAAGAGTCGCACATGACTGAGCACACACGCACCCTTCTTGGAAGGAGTAGCAAGGGATGTGCACACATCTTGATTTCTCATAACCCCTAGTGGTTTTTCTGAACATGTTTTCAGTACTGATTCTGCTAAGTTTATCTTTTAAGAGCTCAATAGGAGCACTTGAAAGGAAGACTTTACAATTCTTGTTTATGTTATATTTTAATAGTTCATTTACCTGAAATAAATATAAGTGGACTATTTTCATTATAGTCAGCATGGAATGTTCTTCTATGCAGAAGTAATACTTGTTGTATTTTGTTCCAGAATTCAGAGGAACTAACACATGAATTCCAAAGAAGCAGACTTCATTTAGGTAAGAAGAAATTGTAGTAATTAGACTTTTCCAAAGATGAGCAATCTGTTGCAGAAATCGTTCTTTTATTTATTCTTGTAGGTATGCAAATAAAACTTGCTGTTCCTGTTAAGTCACTTCAGTCGTGTCCGACTCTGTGCCATCCCATAGACAGCAGCCCACGAGGATCCCCTGTCCTTAGGATTCTCCAGGCAAGAACACTGGAGTGCGTTGCCATTTCCTTCTCCAATGCGTGAAAGTGAAGTCGCTCAGTGGTGTCTGACTCTGTGACCCCATGGACTGCAGCCTACCAGGCTCCTCCATCCATGGGATTTTCCAGGCAAGATTACTGGAGTGGGATGCCATTGCATTCTCCAAATAAAACTTGGGTTACCCACTATTGATGAGATAAGGGAACTTTGGCTTAGATAACTTTATAAATTCATTTTATCTGTATGTACTCATGACAGTAGGTGATAATTTACAGAAATATCATATATGGCATGTGTTTTCATTTAAACTTGTTTTATGTAAAGTTAGGCACTTTAAAGTCATTAAAAATGATTTTTCACTTTTCTCTGATACATTTTGAAACACAGAAGTAGTAATCTCTATAGATAATTTTAGATTTAGTTGATAGTAGATAATCTAATTTGGAATTATATGAAAAATCAGATATGTAACAGAAGAGCATCAATGTTTATAGTTAATTACATAGAAGTATATAATTTTGCCTTGGGAATTTTATAAACTCATTTTGTTATTAAAAGGATTCTTTAAAATGTGAATTTGATAGCTAATGTAGCAGAAACTGCTGCTAAGTTGCTTCAGTCATGTCTGACTCTGTGCGACCCCATAGACGGTGGCCCACCAGGCTCCCATGTTCCTGGGATTCTCCAGGCAAGAACACTGGAGTGGGTTGCCATTTCCTTCTCCAGTGCATGAAAGTGAGAAGTGAAAGTGAAGTCGCTCAGTCCTGTCCAACTCTTAGCGACCCCATGGACTGCAGCCTACCAGGCTCTTCCGCCCATGGGATTTTCCAGGCAAGNGGCTGGAGGAAGCACAGCTGGAATCAAGATTGCCAGAAAAAATATCAATAACCTCAGATATGCAGATGACACAATCCTTATGACAGAAAGGGAAGAAGAACTAAAGAGCCTCTTGATGAAAGTGAAAGAGGAGAGTCAAAAAATTGACTTAAAGCTCAATATTCAGAAAACGAAGATCATGGCATCTGATCCCATCACTTCATGGCAAAAAGACTGAGAAATAACGGAAACAGTGGCAGGCTTTATTTTTTGGTGCTCCAAAATCACTGCAGACTGGGAAGGAAAGTTATGACCAACCTAGTCAGCATATTAAAAAGCAGAGACATTCCTTTGCCAACAAAGGTCCATCTGGTCAAGGCTATGGTTTTTCCAATAGTCATGTATGGATGTGAGTGTTGGACTATGTAAAAAGGTGAGCACCAAATAATTGATGTTTTTGAACTGTGGTGTTGGAGAAGACTCTCGAGAGTCCCTTGAAGTGCAAGGAGATCTAACCAGTCCATCCTAAAGGAGATCAGTCTTAAATATTCATTGGAAGGACTGATGCTGAAGCTGAAACTCCTATAGTTTGGCCACCTAATGCGAAGAGCTGAGTCATTTGAAAAGACCCTGGTGCTGGGAAAGATTGAAGGCAGGAGGACAAGGGGATGACAGAAGATGAGATGGTTGGATGGCACCACCGACTTAATTGACATGAGTTTGGGTAAACTCTGGGAGTTGGTGATGGACAGGGAGGCCTATCGTGCTGCAGTCCATGTGGTCACAAAGAGTCAGGCATGACTGAGAGACTTAAAGGAATTGATGTAACAATTACTGATGCTAACTTCTCTTTAGGAAGTGATTTATATTTTATTTCAAAGATGTTTCTGAGCCTAACTATTGCAACTGCTTTTTCTCCTGCATCAACATCACTGACCAGAGATTAACTATAAATCATCTGGAACTATGAGGCAGCAGAATAGGATGTAATTAGAAAGGTTCATGACAAAGTGTCCTCTTCCATTTCCCGCTGGGGTGTCCTTCTACGTATATGTTTTAGATCACTGATAAAACAAATAAAAAATCAACAATGAAAAGAAATGAACACTAATCACTTTTTTAAAAGGTGCAAAACCCTTTACAGGAGTCTTTTTAAATGTTTACTTTATATAGCATAATATTTGTTTCTAAACCTAAAATGTACAAAACAGTACACTATACATGTCTAGTTCCCATCCCTGTACCTCAAATAAGTAGTTCTGTACCTAAGTGAGGGTTAAAAAACAGCATTTTGAAGAAAATTCTGAAAATATTGCAAGCATATTCAAGATAACATACGTATTAGATTTTTCTGACTTTTTACACTAATAGCATTACAGTATTAACAATATTCAGCAATTTCTTATGTTTATATACATCATATATTTACATCTGTATCTCTCAGCAGTCAATTCATATCAGTGCATAAACCCATTCTTCATTCACAATTCAGCTACAAGGAAGTCTTACTGCTATATCATTTCTTATTTATCTATCAATAAATGAATGAGTACCTTATTTCAACATTATTTTGCCATGAGAAATAGTGGTACAATCAGCAATACTACAATAAATAACCCTGCATATATTAATTTTGTATGTACAAATAAACCTGTAGAATCAATTCCATGAATGAAAATTACCAGGGAAAATGATTATATAATGGCATGTTTAAAAATAAAATTACAAAGTGATTTATTTGCTATCAATTACTTAAGGCCTGTGTAAACCACTAGAATATTAACACTGTAACTCTGTCTTCTTTGATAAAATTTAGTGCCATTCCAAAAACACTGTTCTGCTACATGTCATTGTTGCTGTTGAATGAATGAATTCTATGAACCTTATGGAATTTCACATTGCTTATCTAATAGCTTATATTAGATCATATTCAGTTCAGTTCAGTTCAGTCGCTGTCGTGTCCGACTCTTTGCGACCTCATGAATCACAGCACGCCAGGCCTCCCTGTCCATCACCAACTCTCAGAGTTCACTCGGACTCACGCCCATCGAGTCAGTGATGCCATCCAGCCATCTCATCCTCTGTCGTCCCCTTCTCCTCCTGCCCCCAATCCCTCCCAGCATCAGAGTCTTTTCCAATGAGTCAACTCTTCACATGAGGTGGCCAAAGTACTGGAGTTTCAGCTTTAGCATCATTCCTTCCAAAGACATCCCAGGGCTGATCTCCTTCAGAATGGACTGGTTGGATCTCCTTGCAGTCCAAGGGACTCTCAAGAGTCTTCTCCAACACCACAGTTCAAAAGCATCGATTCTTTGGCGCTCAGCCTTCTTCACAGTCCAACTCTCACATCCATACATGATCACAGGAAAAACCATAGCCTTGACTAGACAAACGTTAGTTGGCAAAGTAACATCCCTGCTTTTGAATATTAGGCCTATGTATTTTCAACCTACATACTCTCTGTCTGGAACACTTGGCACCATTAACTATCGTTTTCATTTTGAAGCATTTTATACTACTATTGGCTTCTTTAGGCTTACCACTCTCTCCTAGTTTATACCATTATACTATGGGCTTAACCTCATGATATTGGCTTCTTCTTTTTTTCAATCTTTGTTGTTGTTCTCTGGGCCCTGTTCAAATACCTAAATGTATCTGTTGGACTACACTGTGCATGCATCTATTCTTATCTAAATAATCTCATTTAGTCCCTCTTTTCACCTACTGTGGTGTGGCCTCCCACTTACATACCGTCAGCACACATCTTTAGATGCCCATGTTAAACGGCCTTCTGGATGCTTGAAAACATCCCATTTACAGTGGTCACATCACGACCACCCACTCTGTGGCTAATGCTGGAATACCCTACTGTACATGCCTAGGCCACAATTCTCTCTCAGACTATTCACTAAGCACCTAACTTCCTGAATCCTGTTTCCCTAAAATCCATTCTTGCCACAGCAGACACAGTGATCACTCACCATTCCAATGCAGGTACTATCAATTTTCTTCTTCAAGCCACAGAGTGGCTCCTCGGTGTCNCCCACTCTGTGGCTAATGCTGGAATACCCTACTGTACATGCCTAGGCCACAATTCTCTCTCAGACTGTTCACTAAGCACCTAACTTCCTGAATCCTGTTTCCCTAAAATCCATTCTTGCCACAGCAGACACAGTGATCACTCACCATTCCAATGCAGGTACTATCAATTTTCTTCTTCAAGCCACAGAGTGGCTCCTGGGTGTCTTTGCTTTTCTTTCATAGTTTATCCAGTCTTCCTCCTGATCATCACTCTCTGTCAGGCACAACGATCATCTTTACATTCCACTTTCATCTGTCAAATGTTTGCTGAGCAGCTATTATATGCCGGTCTTTACTTTCATTGATAGAAACACTGCCAATAAAAAATGTGAGGTGGTCAAAAGGTACAAGCTGCTAGTTATAAAATAAATAAGTCATAAGATGTAAAGTACAGCATGAGGATTATAGCTAACAATAGTATGTTGTATATTTGAACCTTGCTTTGAGCAGATATTAAAAGTTCTTATTACAACAATAAAAAAAAAGTTTTAACTAGGTATAGAAAAGAATGTAGCTAGACACTGTGATGATTATTTCATAGGTACAAATAATGAATCATGTTATACCTAAAATTAATAACAATTATAGGTCAATTAAAATTTTTAAAAGAGAAAAGGCCTGTTTTTGTATCACTCACTTTTAAGTGGAAAACAGGAAATAAAACAGATAGAAATAAATACACAGTATGGCAAGTGGTAGAAAGAACTAAGAATGAGGGGGAAAAAACAGGTTAAGGGTCATAAAGTGATAAGAGATACAGCATTTATAATAGAATTGCTAGTAAAAGCCACAGATATAACTGAGGAACAGCTCAGTGAGGTTGCAGAGGAGCAGTTAGAGATACCTACAGAACATGTTCTGTGCGCTGAAAAAAGAAGGAGATCAAAGTGGCTGGATGGCGCTGAGTGAGTGAGCTGGGAGAAGGCACTGAGGATGGCTTATCAGGAGGGGAAGACTATGTAGGGCCCTGTTGGACATAAAAATTCTTTGGCTTTTCTTGTGAGAGTGGAACCACAGAGATAGGACATGATCTAACTTTACTTTCAGAAAAATCAATCTCACGTTAGTGTGGAAAATACAGTGAGTGGAAACAAGGATAAAAAGAAGGAGATTTCTTGGAGGTCAGTGCAAAAATCTAAGTGAAGATGACAGTGCCATGAACACAGGCTAAACAGTGGAGTTATTCAAAAGTTATAAGATTCAGAAAGTATTTCAAACTGATCTGCTAATGAATTTCATGTGAAAGATGAACAGACATTCAGGATAAAATTATGCTTTTCTGTTTGTTCGTTTTAGCTTGAGCAACTAGAGGATACAGCAAATTGACCAATTTTAGAAAATGCTGCTACTAGGGAGGTGGGTAGAGTCTTTCCTTGTTCACATGTCAGTTACCTGAAGTGGATGCAAAAAAGGAGAGAAAGACACAGCCAGTGAGGTCAAAGGATGGAGTTCGAAAATACTCCACAGAGGGAATGATCAGCACTGTTAAATGCTGCCAAAAGTTCAGGAAGGTGAGAAAGGAAGAATGACTATTGGATTAGGCAATGTCAAGGCATTCATGGGCTTGAGAACTGCAATTTTTATGGAATTATGGGCATATAAAGTGTGTTCAATATGCAGTCAGAGGAGTGCAGGTGAAGACAGAGGGAACACAGACAACTGCCAAGTTTTTACTGTAAAAGGAAAAAAAATCATGATAGTTTCTACAGCGATGGGAGGTCAAGAAAATATTGTTTTAATTGAGGTGGGGCTAAGAGAGCATATGTGGGTAACAATGGGAAAGCACAAGTGAAAATTAAAAAAAAAAAAAACTGATGTGACTGCAAGAGACAGAGGTGGCAGATGCAATTAAGGATGGATGAGCTTCCAGGGTACTTTCATTTTTCTGACTTTTTGCTTGTGTATTTTAAGGTTCTATTTTTAGGTATACAAACATTCAAGACTGTTATTTCTCCTTGGTGAACTGACCCTTTTATTGATATATAATATCTTCTTTCATCCTTGGTAATTTGCTTTGCAATCTACTTCAGAAAGTAACAAAGCCACTCAAGCCTTCTTTGATTAGCTTTTGCAGAGCATAACTCTTTCCATCCTTTTGACCTTAACCAATCTATAATTTTGAAGCGAGTTTCTTATGGACAACATGTAGTTGTGTTGTTTCCTTAATACCTTTTGACAAGCTATATTTTTTAATAGATGCTTTAAAATAAACTTCCAGAAATGTAGTTATTGACTGATTTGCATTTCTTTTTTGTTGTCTCTTTTCCTGTTTTTTATTTCCCTTTTTCTCTTTTACGTTGGGTTATTTGAATATTATGTTCCAGTTTAATGTATCAATTGTAATTTTAACTATATCTCTTTGCAAAATTTATTTTGCAAGGAAAAAAAGAACCCTAGGATTTAAAATGCATACTTTTCACAGGCTACTTAAAATCAACATCTTTCTACGTCAAGTGAAATTATACACACACACACACACACACACACACACACACAAACTATACACATAGAGTATAAGCTATCTTTTAAAGTTCTTAAAGCATGTTTAGCAAGTATGTGCATGTATGGATACGATATATGTGTGTGTGTGTGTGTGTGTGTGTGTATAATGCAATTGCCAAACAATTACAAACATTGACTTAAATATATATCATTTCTGTTGTTCATCCTTGCTTCCTGATATTTCAGTGTTCTAGGTTTCCTTCTAGTATCATTTCCTTTATACCTGAAGAAATTTTAGCAACAATTTTAGAGCTTATTTGTTGGTTATGAATTTTCTCAGTTTGTTTTTCATCTGAAAACTTATTTCATCTTCATTTCAGAAAGATATTTTCACTGGCTAGAAAATTTAGCACTTGACAGTTCTTTTCTCTCAGTACTTTAAATATGTTGTGCAAGTTCTTTCTTCCATGGTTTCTGGTGAGAAATTTCTATTAATTAAAGATTAATTATTAATCTCTAACATGTGAATTATTGTTACCCTAAAGGTAATGCATTGTTTCTCTCTCTGCTGCCACTGCAGTTACCATTGCCTGTGAACTATCTATGGTCCAGGGCATAGAGAGAATAAAAAAAAAAAAAGACAAAAGAAAAAACAAATTATAGGGTTTTTTTTAAACTTACTCATAGCTTCAGAAGTTGAGATTCCTGCTCTTTAAGTCAGAAGCAGAAAGCTTCTCCTGGAGCCCTCTGTCTGAACCATCATGCTCTATCCAGATTTACCACTAAGCTAAGTTCATGTGTGGGGGCCAGAGGGAACAGGGAGGAAAACAAAAAATTCAGATCACAGAGGTTACTTAGAATCTGGTCAAGCAGTTCCTATTTATTTTCAATCCTCAAATACATTTCCCATGCATTCTGACCAGATCTTATCATTGTATTCCATGGAAAGTCAGGGGGACATATGTGGACACCATATTACCTGAACAGAATCCTAAGCAAATTTCTTATGTTTTCATCTAGGATTAAGAAAATAAAGTTAATAAGAGTACTTCAGTACATGAAAATGTACCTATTTTACACATGCTATCATATGTGATACTCTTCCTATCTTGTACACAGGTATCTTACTTTTAATACAAGTATTTATGCTAAGCAAGAGACACCGATCTGAAACTTGACTCTGTTATCCAACCTACCCAACATACTCTGGGAATAATTTAATCAGTATGTCTGTGGTTTGTATACCAAAGCCACTGTAAAAAGTTTGAACTTATAAAAACATTATGGATCAATGTGTTGGAATATGTTCATGTCTGAGGCAACTCGTAAGAATATTAGTTCTGTCTAAAATGCTTATGAGTCAAATTATTGAAAGAGGATGCTGCTAATCCTGCTGCTAAGTCACTTCAGTCATGTCCAGCTCTGTGTGACCCCATAAACAGCAGCCCACCAGACTCCCCTGTCCCTGAGATTCTCCAGGCAAGAACACTGGACTGGGTTGCCATTTCCTTCTCCAATGCATGAAAGTGAAATCGCTCAGTCGTGTCCAACTCTTCACGATCCCATGGACTGCAGCTCACCAGCCGCCTCCATCCATGGGATTTCCCAGGCGAGAGTACTGGAGTGGAGTACGATTGCCTTCTCCGACTGAAAGAGGATATGTCACCAAAACCCTGTAACAGAGTCTCCTTATACTGGCTACTCAAATTCCAGTTCCTCTATAAGAATGACAGTCATTCTCATGAAATAGTTTCATTTTCTGTAAAATTCACCTACACAATCACTCAAAAATATTTGCAAGTACCTCACTATGAGGTTGTAGACAATTTGGAGTAGCAATCTTATAATACTTATGAGTATTAAAATCTCCTTTTTATAAGACTAATAACTTTAACTAATAACTAATAACTTTGGGCTTCCCTCATAGCTCAGTTGGTAAAGAATCCATCTGCAGTGCAGGAGACCCCAGTTCAATCTCTGGGTTGGGAAGATCCTCTGGAGAAGGGATAGGCTACCCACTACAGTATTCTTGGGCTTTGCTTGTGGCTCAGCTAGTAAAGAAACTTCCTGCAATGTGGGAGACCTGGGTTCAATTCCTGGGTCAGGAAGAGCCTCTGGAGAAGGGAAGGGCTACCCACTCCAGTATTCTGGCCTGGAGAATTCCATGAACTGTATAGTCCATGGAGTCACCAAGAGTCGGGCACAACTAAGCAAGCTTCACTTTCACACTTTCAAAACTAATAAAGTTATATGCTTACAAGCAAGATTATAGGTATTTGAATAGCTGATAGTTTCAAGAAATAAAACCACTCATTTCACAATATTTTCACAACTATAAATTAAAGAACATAATTTTATTACTTGAGGTACAATAAAAAGCATGTTATCATTGGCCCACACTCTGTACATTTTTCTATATAAAACAGAAACCTGGAACTTTAAATCTAACAATGAGGAAGTGAGAATACTTTGCATTTGTGATGAGATTTCAGAGTCAGTCAGTGAAAGGATAATCAAGATGTGTTACTTTACTAAACTGTCAGTTTACTTAACTACCTTTAGGGAAAACAACTACTAATGTTTGAGAATTCTTAATGCTTTAGGGTTCTCTTCCTGTGCTATGACATGATAATCAGATATGCCTGGCTTTAAGGGCTCTGTCTCTGCCAACTCATGAATACATTTCTCAAAAAGTTCCATAAACAGACGGGAATCTAAACTGTCTCTGGTCTTCAGAGACTTCTGTCAAGAATTTAGGAGCTCTCTTGTTGTAAAGACAAAATTAAATAAAAGCCAAATTGAAAATGTCAATCCTTACTAAGAAAATGACATTTAAGTTATATTCAACTCCAAATGGTCTTAACATCAAAAAAAATGGTAATTTCTAATCCAAAAGATTTGAATATCTAAATCATATGTTAGTGAGGCATATTCTTCTGAGCTCTGTAAAGCCTGTGAGAAAGTATCATATTATTCTTTTGCTTCACCAAAGCAGTGTTACAAGTAACAGCTGACACTTTCAGGGAGCAAAATCTAGGCCTAATGAAGATAATTCTTTGTAACCAGAGAAGCAGACCTTATAACACATGCCTAGCCAGATTTAAAAATTCCCTGGACAATGCTGACTTTCCCAGCTGACTGGTAGTTGACAGCAAATCCATACACAGGTGAATCAACAGAGGCAAATAGAAGAACCCACCTATGTCAACCCAAATTACAGTCACAAAATTTGAAGCCAAATACGTTGTTTAAAACCATTACGTAGTTTATTACACAGCAAGAGCTAACTGAAACAACCAAATGTAAAGGGTACTCTAAATGAATAATTGATATTAAGCCACAAAATAACATAAGATGGACTTTTAAACTCTTCAGTGTGACACAATCCTCAAGCTGCTACGTCATTAGATACAATAATACTTCAAATTTAATTTCCTTTAACTACTTCATTACAGTTCAGCTTCCACTTGAGAAGATCAGCGTGAGAAATTTATCACACTCATATAAATGAATCATAAAAATTAAACTTAAGGAATATTTATTTACTTCAGTTAATTTTACCATGATTGCTTTTTAGTTCCTGCACATATAAATCAATCATTTTTGACAACTTGATACTTTAAATATATGTTACTACAATAAGAAGTCTGAAATAACCTTGAATTTCTTATTTTGAAGTAGTATACTCTATTTTACCATCTTCCCTGGTGGCTCAGATGGTAAAGCATCTGCCTGCAATGCGGGAGACCCAGGTTCCATCCCTGGATTGGGAAGATCCCCTGGAGAAGGAAATGGCAACCCA